>OX596076.1:30285368-30372868 GCA_951394005.1 Protophormia terraenovae
CCACCAGTATACAGGACGCTTGCTGTTATACTTTTGGCTTCTTGGCATTCCTACATTACACGCTTTTGTAAGAGTCCGCGTCAATACTTGCACGGCATTATCAGTGCATATTGCGTCCAATTGGTTCTGAATATCTCCATTTTTTGACTGTACAATATAATGTAACAGCTTTTTATCATCCAGTTTTCTTACGTTCCACCGTGGGAGGTATATTTCCTCTGGTGTCGTATTATTATGGTCACATAAATTAAAAGTAATATATTGGTGATCACTTAGAGTGAGGTCGTCCAGTACTATCCAGTCCATTTTCTCATTGTATAGGTTTGTTGAACCAAATGTAATGTCAATAATGCTACCGCCTGTTCCTCTGCGAAATGTTAGTTGGTTACCGTTGTTAAACACCATAAGACCCAGGCCAGCAATCATTTCACTCACTATGTTGCCTTTGTTATCGAGTGTCTTGGAGTTCCACTCAGGAGATTTACTATTGAAATCACCTCCAATCACTACTTTATTCTTTGATGATCGAATAGAAACTTCCAGTGTGTTTATGGCTTCTGCAAAATCAGTACATGGGATATTTGGAGAGTAGTAGCAGCTATATATTTTAACATTGTTCACAATGGCGGACACAAAACAAGCGTTGCTCTCGTCGACTTCGCTTATGTTCAGTCTTCTGTTATTGACCATGATAGCTGCACGATGATTTGTGTCTTCATACCAGACTTGTGTTGATGGTTTTTTGTAGGGTTCACTTATTAGCAGTATATCCGTTTTTTCTTCTGCCGCCTTCTGTAACATTAAGTCCTGCGCTTCTTTACCCCGCCCGAGATTAATTTGCAGAAATTTTAGGATCATTTTACATCTGTGTTCCTCCGGTTATTTGCACATGCAGTGCTGCCAATATAATGATGCACATTTCTTAACCCATTTTCAAAGCATAGTATGCATCTTATATCCGCGTTACAATCCTTCGATTTATGCCCAGGGGTACAGCACTTTCTGCAAAAGTTACTCCTATCTTTGCCCTTACACTGGCTTGCAATATGACCACTCTCTAGACACCTAAAACATTGCATTGTTCTAGTTCTAGTTCTCAGTCTACACATGACCCACCCTACTCGGACTCTCCCTGCGTTAAGCAGTGTTGTAGAGATATGCAGTGGTACTTGCACAAGCGCTTGCTTGGTGTTTGCAAACGACGCTCTTAAACTCAGTATCTTAAACATCGTTGGCTCATCTACTTTCGTTGCCTCCATCAGGGCATTAACAAGATCATTTTCGTCTGTCGATTCATCCATGTCTCGTATATCAATGACTTGGTTCTTAGTGACAGTTTTAATCGTGACATTGTCTCCAAGCGTACTACATATAGCATTTTTAAGCTTTTCAGCTTGCCCTTCTCCTCTTTTTAGTTTAACGAGCAACTCGCCAGCTTTCGTTCTTCTAATGCATTGAACACCCACCCCGATATCTGTGGGATTTATATTCTGCTTCATTCTTTTTATAACATCGGCATATGACTCTGTGGAGCTAGTCTTAATTGTAATAGCTTCTCCTTGATCGCTTTTTTCTAGACGTCTATTATGTTGTTTATTCTTTTTCTTCTTTTCTTTTCGGTGTCTCACTTTTTCCCATTCATTTGTTGTGACTGGTGTTCCCAGTGCACTTATTTCTCCCTGTGCTTGTAGCGCAGTGACTGTTGCAGGTGTTTTCGGCACTTTGCGTTTCCTCTCCTGTACTGGAGAAATTGAGTCCACCTGTGTAGCTTTCGACTGTTGCTGACTACGAGTATAGCATACTGTCGCCGGATTTACACTTATTGCTTCCCTATACTCTCTAAGCTGCTGGTATAATGCTAGTGCGCAATTAAGATTGTCGCGTATTGTCTTATGTATATTTCTCGCGTTAGAGACAATGACGTTTGCTGCACTAAGTTTATTCCCAAGTTCGATAAAGGAGTTTTCCTCCGCTTGCCTGAGCTGATTGAGATGCCTAATTTCCTCTTCAATGTTTCCTGACATGCACGTATTTATGCTTGTGACATCGATTGGAGCATTTGCAGAGATTCTTTGATCATCCACCGTTACTACTGAGACATTAGGTGTTGGAGATCTAACTATCACAGAGCTTCTTCTAAAGGGATTTTCTACCTCGTCGTTACTCCTTTCATTCTCTTCATGTTCATTCTTCTGGTACATTTCCATTGCGATTGGGTCCCAACTCAAAGCCGCTATCTTTGTTCGATTGTGTAGTCACGTGCAGATCCCATGGGTCCCTATGCTAGCAGTGAGGTCCATGTAAAGGTTGACTAAAAGTCCTTATGGGGCCTTAAGCCAGAGCCAGATCCGTGCTAATCGGGGAAGGACATCCGAACCTACACCACCAACCTAATGATGACGAACTTAGAACGTACCTTGAGACTTGCCGGGTTTTACTGGGACGGAGGCAGTCGTAGCATTAGCCTGGGAGCCATTTCTGTGAAATTTCACTTCCACATACTCAAGTCTCAGAATACCACAACTGTCAGCCCGGGGGTACTGTCATTACATAAAGGGGGTTTCCAGAAATACCGTAATTAAGACCGTACTGGGCTTGATCTTAATGCCATTTGGCAGAGTCCTTATATGCATCTGTTCCGTATGCACGTGACTAGGGAAAAACACCATGGAGTCGTCACTCTCCAAACTACTCCTCTCCTGAGGGCACCCCTGTGGTCGGATACATAAGTAAGAGCGGCATCCACTCGCTCCGTGGCAGGATTTCTTCGAGCGCTTGTAGATTTTTCCTGTACGCTCTCAACGGCTGCCACAACTAGGGTCCGCGGGGTCGTTAATCCCGTTATCCTCTCCTGAGGATACCCTTGCAACATCTATCTATCTATCTATCTATCTATCTATCTATCTATCTATCTATCTATCTATCTATCTATCTATCTATCTATCTATCTATCTATCTATCTATCTATCTATCTATCTATCTATCTATCTATCTATCTATCTATCTATCTATCTATCTATCTATCTATCTATCTATCTATCTATCTATCTATCTATCTATCTATCTATCTATCTATCTATCTATCTATCTATCTATCTATCTATCTATCTATCTATCTATCTATCTATCTATCTATCTATCTATCTATCTATCTATCTATCTATCTATCTATCTATCTATCTATCTATCTATCTATCTATCTATCTATCTATCTATCTATCTATCTATCTATCTATCTATCTATCTATCTATCTATCTATCTATCTATCTATCTATCTATCTATCTATCTATCTATCTATCTATCTATCTATCTATCTATCTATCTATCTATCTATCTATCTATCTATCTATCTATCTATCTATCTATCTATCTATCTATCTATCTATCTATCTATCTATCTATCTATCTATCTATCTATCTATCTATCTATCTATCTATCTATCTATCTATCTATCTATCTATCTATCTATCTATCTATCTATCTATCTATCTATCTATCTATCTATCTATCTATCTATCTATCTATCTATCTATCTATCTATCTATCTATCTATCTATCTATCTATCTATCTATCTATCTATCTATCTATCTATCTATCTATCTATCTATCTATCTATCTATCTATCTATCTATCTTTTTTTTTTTTTTTTTTTTTGTTGGACGTAGTGATAGCGCGCTATCATCTAGTGGCCCCACGATATCATCACTAACACCACCCTGGGACTGTTTCAACATTTCATCAGGACGGGTAGTTTTATACGCTCATTCCTACATCCTCCTTACTTTCTCTAAGTACGAAGGTTCGGAACTACGTTGCATTTTCTCCTTAAAATTCTCTCTATATAGTTTTCGCACAAATTCCATGCATCTATGTGACTCAGCATTACATTTACAATCAATATTCTCGGGTGTAAGCGTTTCACCTAGCTTATCATACAATGTTTGCCTCTCCTCCATCCAATTTTCGCATTCGAACAGTACGTGCTTTGCGTTTTCCTCTAGTGTATCACACGAGTCACATCGGCTTGTATTCCGCAATTTGAATCTATGCAGGTATTTATTGAAATTACCATGATCTGTCATAGCTTGGGTTAAGTAATATCCCATATTTCCATGTTTCCTCGTTATCCAGACTCTTATATTGGGTATTAGGTTATATGTCCATCTCCCTGTATCTTCTTGATTCCATCGTTCCTGCCATTTACCTATTAGGTTGTTTCGGGCTTTTTCTTTTATTTCAGACGTTTTCCTTGAATATTCATTTGTGTCGTTTCTGTCGCATCCTATGTTTTTGGTTTGGGCATATATTTCCCTTTTTTCCAATAGTAACAGATCTATTGGTGGTAGACCAGCAAGCACTAAGGCTGCGCTCGTAGAAACCGTGCGATAAGCCGATATGGTGCGCAGGGCAGTTAGTCTCTGTGGTTTCTGTAACTCTCGTATGTTAGATTTAAACTCCAATGCTCTAACAAAAGATGGAGCAGCATAGAGGATCTGTGAAAGAACTACGCTATTTATCAATTGCCTTATATGTGGTTTTGGACCTCCAGTATTTGGCATTATTCTCGCCAACGATGTGGCACTTTTCAATGCTTTGTCACGGATATTTCGCACATGTTGTGCAAAACCAAGTTTGTCGTCCAATTGTATGCCAAGATAACATAAGCTTCTCTTTAAAGGTATGAATGTTTCCTGTAAAAACAGTTCGGGTGTTTTAAAGACTCTACGATTTGTAACGAGTATGGCCTCCGTTTTTGGTACTGCAAGTTGCAAGCCATTTCTCCATAACCATCTGCTGCATCGGCTTAGACTGTCATTTGCGATTATCTCCACTAATTCTGGTGTTTTCTGGTTTATCACAAGAGCAATATCATCAGCGTACCCAACAAGTTTTGCGCCATCTTGTAGATCCAGATTCAGTAAGCCATCGTACATTACGTTCCAAAGAAAAGGTCCTAGTACGGAGCCCTGTGGTACTCCTGCAGTTATTTTATATTCCTTAATACCATTTTCGTTCTATTATTTAGGTAATCTGCTATTATATTATAAAGATATTTGTCCACACCTCTATTCTTTAATGCTCCTAGAACTACTTTCCATTTCACTGTATTAAATGCGTTCTTTACATCGAGTGTGATTATTGCACAGTATTCTCCATTTAATTTGGCTTGTGTTGCTCTATTCACTACTTCACTGATGGCATCCACCGTACTTTTCCCTTTCCGAAAGCCATGTTGCATAGGTGATAAACCTCCAAGTTTTTCTATATTATCTTCCAGTCGCTTTAGCAGCAAGACTTCCAGCATCTTTCCTAAAGAGTCTAACATACACAATGGTCTGTACGAACTAGGTTCGCTCAGCGGTTTATTCCCTTTTCGGAGTAGTACCAATCTCTGTCTTTTCCACGTGGCAGGAAAATTTCCTGTGGATAGACACGAGTTGAAGACCATGAGTAAGGATTCTGGCCAAGCATCACATGTAATTTTAATAACCTCGTTGGGTATGCCATCGGGTCCAGGGCTTTTACCAGTGCTCAGTTTATTGGATGCATATTTTATCTCATCAATGTTCAGAGGAGTAAAATCGTCAACTTCGGAACTTTGTGCCTTTAGTAGACCATCTTTGTCAAATGGGAAAAGTGTTTCCACTATATGCCTCACCCACTCCGGGTTTTTGATTCCAGGTATAGGCTTAAAACCTCCGAGTTTTTTCATCGCTATTTTATACGGCTTGCCCCAGGGGTCCGCGTCTATTTCCTTGCATAGGTTTGTCCAACATCGTCTTTTACTCTCTTTTATAGCTCTTCTTAAGATTTTACGTGCTTGTTTGTATTCATACAGCAAAATTTGTACTCCAGGATGTCGCGTAGTCGCTCGACGTGCTGCAAGACATTTTGTCCTCAGACCACCTATTTCTTCTGTCCACCAGTATACAGGACGCTTGCTGTTATACTTTTGGCTTCTTGGCATTCCTACATTACACGCTTTTGTAAGAGTCCGCGTCAATACTTGCACGGCATTATCAGTGCATATTGCGTCCAATTGGTTCTGAATATCTCCATTTTTTGACTGTACAATATAATGTAACAGCTTTTTATCATCCAGTTTTCTTACGTTCCACCGTGGGAGGTATATTTCCTCTGGTGTCGTATTATTATGGTCACATAAATTAAAAGTAATATATTGGTGATCACTTAGAGTGAGGTCGTCCAGTACTATCCAGTCCATTTTCTCATTGTATAGGTTTGTTGAACCAAATGTAATGTCAATAATGCTACCGCCTGTTCCTCTGCGAAATGTTAGTTGGTTACCGTTGTTAAACACCATAAGACCCAGGCCAGCAATCATTTCACTCACTATGTTGCCTTTGTTATCGAGTGTCTTGGAGTTCCACTCAGGAGATTTACTATTGAAATCACCTCCAATCACTACTTTATTCTTTGATGATCGAATAGAAACTTCCAGTGTGTTTATGGCTTCTGCAAAATCAGTACATGGGATATTTGGAGAGTAGTAGCAGCTATATATTTTAACATTGTTCACAATGGCGGACACAAAACAAGCGTTGCTCTCGTCGACTTCGCTTATGTTCAGTCTTCTGTTATTGACCATGATAGCTGCACGATGATTTGTGTCTTCATACCAGACTTGTGTTGATGGTTTTTTGTAGGGTTCACTTATTAGCAGTATATCCGTTTTTTCTTCTGCCGCCTTCTGTAACATTAAGTCCTGCGCTTCTTTACCCCGCCCGAGATTAATTTGCAGAAATTTTAGGATCATTTTACATCTGTGTTCCTCCGGTTATTTGCACATGCAGTGCTGCCAATATAATGATGCACATTTCTTAACCCATTTTCAAAGCATAGTATGCATCTTATATCCGCGTTACAATCCTTCGATTTATGCCCAGGGGTGCAGCACTTTCTGCAAAAGTTACTCCTATCTTTGCCCTTACACTGGCTTGCAATATGACCACTCTCTAGACACCTAAAACATTGCATTGTTCTAGTTCTAGTTCTCAGTCTACACATGACCCACCCTACTCGGACTCTCCCTGCGTTAAGCAGTGTTGTAGAGATATGCAGTGGTACTTGCACAAGCGCTTGCTTGGTGTTTGCAAACGACGCTCTTAAACTCAGTATCTTAAACATCGTTGGCTCATCTACTTTCGTTGCCTCCATCAGGGCATTAACAAGATCATTTTCGTCTGTCGATTCATCCATGTCTCGTATATCAATGACTTGGTTCTTAGTGACAGTTTTAATCGTGACATTGTCTCCAAGCGTACTACATATAGCATTTTTAAGCTTTTCAGCTTGCCCTTCTCCTCTTTTTAGTTTAACGAGCAACTCGCCAGCTTTCGTTCTTCTAATGCATTGAACACCCACCCCGATATCTGTGGGATTTATATTCTGCTTCATTCTTTTTATAACATCGGCATATGACTCTGTGGAGCTAGTCTTAATTGTAATAGCTTCTCCTTGATCGCTTTTTTCTAGACGTCTATTATGTTGTTTATTCTTTTTCTTCTTTTCTTTTCGGTGTCTCACTTTTTCCCATTCATTTGTTGTGACTGGTGTTCCCAGTGCACTTATTTCTCCCTGTGCTTGTAGCGCAGTGACTGTTGCAGGTGTTTTCGGCACTTTGCGTTTCCTCTCCTGTACTGGAGAAATTGAGTCCACCTGTGTAGCTTTCGACTGTTGCTGACTACGAGTATAGCATACTGTCGCCGGATTTACACTTATTGCTTCCCTATACTCTCTAAGCTGCTGGTATAATGCTAGTGCGCAATTAAGATTGTCGCGTATTGTCTTATGTATATTTCTCGCGTTAGAGACAATGACGTTTGCTGCACTAAGTTTATTCCCAAGTTCGATAAAGGAGTTTTCCTCCGCTTGCCTGAGCTGATTGAGATGCCTAATTTCCTCTTCAATGTTTCCTGACATGCACGTATTTATGCTTGTGACATCGATTGGAGCATTTGCAGAGATTCTTTGATCATCCACCGTTACTACTGAGACATTAGGTGTTGGAGATCTAACTATCACAGAGCTTCTTCTAAAGGGATTTTCTACCTCGTCGTTACTCCTTTCATTCTCTTCATGTTCATTCTTCTGGTACATTTCCATTGCGATTGGGTCCCAACTCAAAGCCGCTATCTTTGTTCGATTGTGTAGTCACGTGCAGATCCCATGGGTCCCTATGCTAGCAGTGAGGTCCATGTAAAGGTTGACTAAAAGTCCTTATGGGGCCTTAAGCCAGAGCCAGATCCGTGCTAATCGGGGAAGGACATCCGAACCTACACCACCAACCTAATGATGACGAACTTAGAACGTACCTTGAGACTTGCCGGGTTTTACTGGGACGGAGGCAGTCGTAGCATTAGCCTGGGAGCCATTTCTGTGAAATTTCACTTCCACATACTCAAGTCTCAGAATACCACAACTGTCAGCCCGGGGGTACTGTCATTACATAAAGGGGGTTTCCAGAAATACCGTAATTAAGACCGTACTGGGCTTGATCTTAATGCCATTTGGCAGAGTCCTTATATGCATCTGTTCCGTATGCACGTGACTAGGGAAAAACACCATGGAGTCGTCACTCTCCAAACTACTCCTCTCCTGAGGGCACCCCTGTGGTCGGATACATAAGTAAGAGCGGCATCCACTCGCTCCGTGGCAGGATTTCTTCGAGCGCTTGTAGATTTTTCCTGTACGCTCTCAACGGCTGCCACAACTAGGGTCCGCGGGGTCGTTAATCCCGTTATCCTCTCCTGAGGATACCCTTGCGGGTACTATCTATCTATCTATCTATCTATCTATCTATCTATCTATCTATCTATCTATCTATCTATCTATCTATCTATCTATCTATCTATCTATCTATCTATCTATCTATCTATCTATCTATCTATCTATCTACCTATCTATCTATCTATCTATCTATCTATCTATCTATCTATCTATCTATCTATCTATCTATCTATCTATCTATCTATCTATCTATCTATCTATCTATCTATCTATCTATCTATCTATCTATCTATCTATCTATCTATCTATCTATCTATCTATCTATCTATCTATCTATCTATCTATCTATCTATCTATCTATCTATCTATCTATCTATCTATCTATCTATCTATCTATCTATCTATCTATCTATCTATCTATCTATCTATCTATCTATCTATCTATCTATCTATCTATCTATCTATCTATCTATCTATCTATCTATCTATCTATCTATCTATCTATCTATCTATCTATCTATCTATCTATCTATCTATCTATCTATCTATCTATCTATCTATCTATCTATCTATCTATCTATCTATCTATCTATCTATCTATCTATCTATCTATCTATCTATCTATCTATCTATCTATCTATCTATCTATCTATCTATCTATCTATCTATCTATCTATCTATCTATCTATCTATCTATCTATCTATCTATCTATCTATCTATCTATCTATCTATCTATCTATCTATCTATCTATCTATCTATCTATCTATCTATCTATCTATCTATCTATCTATCTATCTATCTATCTATCTATCTATCTATCTATCTATCTATCTATCTATCTATCTATCTATCTATCTATCTATCTATCTATCTATCTATCTATCTATCTATCTATCTATCTATCTATCTATCTATCTATCTATCTATCTATCTATCTATCTATCTATCTATCTATCTATCTATCTATCTATCTATCTATCTATCTATCTATCTATCTATCTATCTATCTATCTATCTATCTATCTATCTATCTATCTATATATCTATCTATCTATCTATCTATCTATCTATCTATCTATCTATCTATCTATCTATCTATCTATCTATCTATCTATCTATCTATCTATCTATCTATCTATCTATCTATCTATCTATCTATCTATCTATCTATCTATCTATCTATCTATCTATCTATCTATCTATCTATCTATCTATCTATCTATCTATCTATCTATCTATCTATCTATCTATCTATCTATCTATCTATCTATCTATCTATCTATCTATCTATCTATCTATCTATCTATCTATCTATCTATCTATCTATCTATCTATCTATCTATCTATCTATCTATCTATCTATCTATCTATCTATCTATCTATCTATCTATCTATCTATCTATCTATCTATCTATCTATCTATCTATCTATCTATCTATCTATCTATCTATCTATCTATCTATCTATCTATCTATCTATCTATCTATCTATCTATCTATCTATCTATCTATCTATCTATCTATCTATCTATCTATCTATCTATCTATCTATCTATATAAAAGAGTAACGTGACTGACTGACTGATTCATCACTCCACAGCCCAAACGACTGAAGCTAGAGACGAAATTTGGAGCGTAGATAGGTCTCCCTCTATATAGATACACTAAGACTGGAATTTTGGAAACTCGAATGTTTAGGCAGTAAAAAAGGATAAAAACGAGTAAAATCGGTAAACATATATCTCCCAAACTAATAAATATACAAAAAAACGTTGAATAGTTATCGTTATCTGGTAGGTACTTTTTTGAAAATCTGCCGTTTTAGGGAAAAAATTTGTAAAAACTGTATTTTGGTACTTTTTTAGCACCATATGTATCTTTGAAACCAAGTAACTTATAAAAAAAATTACAAATAAAAATTTCGTAGTTCATAGAAATTCGAACGTTTAAGGGGTAAAAATCGTACCTTTTTTTTTTCTGGTACTTTTTTCATAAAACATTTCTTTTTATATTTGTTGACATAAACATATGCGTATTTTAATATATACTATAATTTAGAAATTCATTGAAATACATTTTTTGTTATATCCATGGGGAAAAACTACCAAAAAGGGGGTAAAATCGGGAAATTACATTTTATTCAATCTCAATAATGAATTTTCAAACATGAAATTGAGAAAATGTAGTCTTACGTGAATAAGAATTCACAAGAGTTGAATTTGTGGTACTTAAACATATACTTTTTCGTAATTCTAATATTTATTTTTCCCTTTTTCTAATATTCTCAAGATCTATTAGTCACATTCTTTTATACTAAAAAATAATAATAGAAATACTTTGGTAGTTTTTTAACTTTCGAACGTTAAAGATGTTAAAAATTGGTACTTTACTGGCACCCTACGAACTTTCTAAACCAAAAGCATAGAAATAAATTTTAAATAAGGGTGAATTATTCTGCATTTCGATTACGTTCCCGCATTCAGTTACGCACAAATCGAAAACAGGTACTCCAACCAAAAACTTAATCGAAAGAAAAAGAAGAAAACAAGGGTATGCTCAATCTTTTGTTTTACTATGAAAAGCATGAAATAGAAACAGAAAAAATTAGAAAATTTTCTAGCATTTTATAAAAAAAATTAATTAAGTGCAAAAAACTGCTAAAAAAAATAAATTTAAATTAAATAAAAATAAATAAATACCAAAAGAAAAAAAAAAGAAATTATCTATTCCAGTGCACAGTGGGGCAGAATCAAAATTTTTTGGAAATAAATCTATAACTTTTGATCGGCTAGTTGGATTTGCATGAAATTTGGTATATGTATAGCAGAGGAGTGTACAATGTTAAGTTTGGTAGGGGGACGGAACAGACACCTCAGGGGCGGAGCTAAAGGGGTTCAAAGTTGGGTATCTCTGACATAGAAATTTTTTAAACGCTTGCCAAATTTTTGTTTCTTGTCCAATTTCAAATATTCTTATACATTATTATAGGCACTGATAAGAGCTACAAGAGTCCTATTTATCTCTTATAGTTTTTGAGTTATTTCCATTTGAATTTTTAAATACCCCAATTTTGCATGTTCTTGGTCCAGTTTTATTCATATATATCCTAGTGTTTCCGACTAATTTCATTTGTTTTTTCTTTCACTAATTAAAGAACAAAATTATCTATCGAATAAAAAAATTTGAAGTCGATATCTTTATCCAAAGATAAACGATTTTGTATTTGAAAATTGCAAAAATGACGACTTTTTGTGTTTTTTTGGCCGAAAAAGTATCCACACTCTTTTTTCTCTACAATAAAATTTTCTTTAACAACATATAATAATTTTATTATTTTCTGAAAGTTATCTTCACAGAGAAGACTTTAAGATAAAAAACGGCCAAATAACTTTAAATACTCAAGGTACACACCCTCCCTAATTCGACCCATTTTATATGAAAGTATTGACTTTAGACTATATTTTCTCAAATCCCAAAGCACGAATCGGTAAACGTAATGCAGTTTAAGAATCTGCAATATGTTGTTAAAAGTCTTCAGTCAAAATCTACGGGACTTCGGAAAAATGTGGATTTTATAGCCGAAAATGTGAAAAAACCCATTTATGGGATTTTTGGCGTTCTTTTGGGAATTGTGGGATTCCTTTAGTAAAATCCTAAATTTTTCTTTCTCATTCTTCACGATAAGGTCTACATCCACCGAAAATTTTGTTAAGATATCTCTATAGCAAAGATTTTATTACAGATAAAATATTTAGAGTTTCTCAAAAAAACACTTTTTCACAAAAATTTTACTTTAATTTCAAAAATCAAAAAAGTATAAAATCGATTTTTCCTATCTAAATTACATTGCATAGCTGACGTCATTTTTTGTTACACAGAAAAATATTGAAATTAATATCTTTTACAGAACCGAAACTATGCCACTTTTCAAAAAGAGTAAAAAATTAAATTTTCATAAATTTTCAGTGTATTTATTTAAAACAAAAAGTTTTTTAAAGTAAAAATTCAAAATGTAAATATCAACTTCAAGTATTTAAGTTTACTTTTCTTCAAGTATTTGTAAATTATATTTTGTCCTAATATTTTTGTTATTTTTTTGAAAATTGTCCTAAAATACACAAATTTTCAAATTTCATGAAATGCAACTTAAAATGTTACAGGATGTTTGTTCTGAAAATTTTCTGCAAAATAGTACATACAGTCTACTTTAATACTGTGAAAAAAATCATGCGCATATGTAGCGCGATTTGAGAAATTAATTTTTTTTCGAAAAAACTTCAGTAGATTTCATACAAAAAACTGCTCAAGTGAAGATATTTTCTTTGTTTTATCAAACATTAAACAGTAGAGCAGAATCGAAATAAATCTGTAACTTACAATTGGCAGGTTGGATTTACATGAAATTTCACATAGTCGTAGCAGAGGATAGTAACATTTTGAGTTTAGAAGCAGGATCCCAAATACGCTTTAGGAGCGAAGCTATGGGGGTTTAAAATAGGGTACTAATGTCATAGAAAATGTTTAACCAATTGTGAATTTTTGTTCCTTACCCGATTTCCAAGATTTTTATATCGCCTTAAAGTCCTTCATAAATCCTTTAGAAAATATGCTTCCATGTACTATTTCTCTTATGTATTCTTCGAGATATATATTCATTTGAAATTTCATTAATCTCAACTTTGCAAGATGTTGGTCAAGTCTTTTTTTTATCATGTTTTTTTTTTTTTTTTGCAGTTTATTAAAGAACAAATTTTTCTATTGAAGAAAGAAAATTTTAAATCCATATCTTCAATGAACCAGAAAATAAACGATTTTGAATTGGAAAGTTTGCAAAAATTAATAAACAGACGGACGGAAGGACAGACATTTGAATTCTTTAAAAAAAGTCATAAAATTCCAAAACTATATTATTTTTTTACTTTTGACCAATATAAAAACAAAATTTAAATACTAAAGTATTGATATCACCTTTCCCTGAATTTAACCCATTTAACCCAAATGTATAGACGGACGGACATTGCCATTCTGTCAAAAAATATTTTAGAATTCAAAAAATTATTTTTTTTACTAACTAATAAATTGAAAAAATAGAACGTGATCATCAAAATTCGAATGTCACCTTTTCTTGGAGTCATGTTTAATATTGCGCCCTAAATAGGCCGATTAATCGAGTATATTTCACTATAACTCGAGAACGGTATTCACGATTTATATAAATGATACACCAATGATACACAAAATATGTGGAATAAAATTGGCTTTAAGTCGTTCTACTATCAAATTTCAAAATAAGTGTCCGACAATTTTTTTTCATGCTAAATTGAAGATTTTTTTTTACTAACATTAATTTTTAAAAGTGAAAACAGCAAAAACGTTTCAGTTTATCATCTTTATCTCAAAGTAAAACTACGAGTAAATAAAGCCACGTATCATCAAAATTGATGCAATTAAGTTGGCAAAAAAAATTAAATTTTTTTTTCGTCTTAAATAAAAAATAAGTGAATTAGATGGAATTTAACGTGCTAAACAAGAATCAGCTTTCACTTTTTTTCTATCACGTATTGATTTTTTTTTTTTTTGGTATGACTACTATGACCCCGCCTTTAGGCAGTCACACTTGTATTACTTGAGAACGGTTTGTCCAATTTAGATAAAATAAGTTCCAACAGATAGCGATTTAAATTATCTTTGAGTTGATATTACATAATTTTTTTTCAGCTAATATTTCTGTAGTTATTCGGTAATTAGTAACAAAAAAAATTAAAATTTTAATCCATAACTCTGAAATTATTTAGTCAATGAAAAATATTGACATACCTAGAAGACAAAAATCGTGTAAACGGTTTTTGAGTTATAGGTCAAATTGTACAAACCATTCTCGAGTTTCATGGCCTGACCGCTGAATAAGGTGATGATATTAGTCATGCCCATAAAAAGATTCTTGTTTAACAATTTAAATAAAAATCTTTTTAAATTTGCTAATGTAAATGGTTCATTTATTAGGAAGGATTTATGGAAACCAATATAATATTATTTCATTACGAAATAGCGAATAAAGACATTTTTGATGAATTCATTTAACATTAAATTTTGTATATATTGTAGATAGGTTTACAAAGGAACCTATGTGTTTTTTACAACAAGATAAGATAAATATCTTGGTTTGAAAGTCATACAAAATTACATACAGATAACACTCGATTTACACGATATTTCATTTACACAATTTCTTTATAACGCGATTCTATTATAAACCATTTTCTGAAATACGAGTTTTTGTTCATTTTTTATACGCGTTATACCAAGTTCAGGGTATAACGCGTATAAAAAATAGTGACAAACTTTGAAAAAATCGAAAAAATAGATTATTTAATGAAATAATGCATACAAAATAAAAAAAATTTAATTTATAAGCGGTGTTGCATAATTGCTTAATTTTTATTTTTTTTTTTTTTGTAAGATTAAAAAAGGGGAAAATATGTAACAAGATACTAAAACTTTAATAAAAGTACAATAAGAACAATCTCAAAAATATGTATATTAGGGATATAATTTTGGCCCTATCACCATGCCATGGCGAATGTTGTGTTATTTACGAAAATAATTTTTTCCGGTAATTTTGGAATAAAAACCTCACCCACAAAAACTATTTTTTTAAAACCCCCCAAAAAAGTACATAAGTACATTTTAAACAATAAATTTTAAATATTTTATAAATTAAGTAAAATAGTAAAGTGAAAAATTTTGTTTTTAATTATTTAAAGACATACAGCCGTATTAAAAAAAAAAAATAATGTAGGTTTGATAACGAGTTACTAACTTTTTCTTATGGAAATTTACATACAAAAAGTTAGTAACTCGTTATCAAGCATACATTATTTTTTTGTGAATACGGCTGATAAACTTCTAATTTATTGTGGACATTGTTTTGCATAATGTATGAATGTTGTTTACTACTTTAATACCTCATTGCACAGTGGGGCAGAATCGAAATTTTTTGGAAATAAATCTGTAACTTCTGATCGACTAGTTGGATTTGCATGAAATTTGGTATACGTATAGCAAAGGAGTGTACAATGTTAAGTTTGGAAGGGGGACAGAACAGACGCCTCAGGGGCGGAGCTAAAAGGGCTCAAAGTTGGGTATCTCTAACATACAAATTTTTTAATCGCTTGCCAAATTTCTGTTTCTCGTCCAAATTCTTGAGTTATTTCCATTTGAATTATCAAATTATCTTCACAAAGAAGACTCTAAGATAAAAAACAAGCCAAATAACTTAAGTGCTCAAGGTACACACCCTACCGAATTCGACCCACTGTATATGAAAGTTTTGACTTTAGACTATATTTTCTCAAATCCCAAAGCACGAATCGGCAAACGGAATATAGTTCAAGAATCCGCAATATGTTGTTTGTTTGTATTTGGCTTGTTTTTTATCTTAGAGTCTTCTTTGTGAAGATAACTTTCAGAAAATAATAAAATTATTATATGTTGTTTAAGAAAATTTTATTGTAGAGAAAAAAGAGTGTAGATACTTTTTCGGCCAAAATAACACAAAAAGTCGTAATTTTTGCAATTTTCAAATTCAAAATCGTTTATCTTTGGACTCGGTAAAGATATCAACTTCAAATTGTTTTTATTCGATAGATAATTTTGTTCTTTAATTAGTGAAAGAAAAAACAAATGAAATCAATCAGAAACACTAGGATATATATGAATAAAATTGGACTAAGAACATGCAAAATTGAGGTACTTAAAAATTCAAATGGAAATAACTCGAAAAATATAAGAGATAAATAGGACATGTAGCTCTTATCAGTGCCTATAATAATGTATAAGAATATTTGAAATTGGACAAGAAACAAAAATTTGGCAAGCGATAAACAAATTTCTATGTCAGAGGTACCCAACTTTGAGCCCTTTTAGCTCCGCCCCTGAGGGGTCTGTTCCTTCCCCCTTCCAAACTTAGCATTGTACGCTCCTCTGCTATACATATACCAAATTTCATGCAAATCCAACAAGCCGATCAGAAGTTACAGATTTATTTCCCAAAAATTTCGATTCTGGCCCACTGTGCATTGTGCGCATATATGGTTTCGCTGTTACATTGGGATTATTGATTTCAAAACTTTACCGCGCTTTGTGGGTGAACTTTTTTGACAGCCGCGAAAAAGTAATACAATTTTTTAAATAATATTCAATGGCCTTTTCGACTATGCTAGGGCCATTTTGATATTTGTAAAAAATGAGAAAAAGATATACCCTTAATGTAAGGACTGCGCATGAAAAAATCCGTGCAGGCAAATCTGCTTATAGAAACTAAACCAGTGGACGAATTTTTTTAAAGTGATATTTTTATTAATGACTGTTATGTTCAAGTTCTAAACATAAAATAATAAATTAGTTCCTGTTGGTTTTTAACCCTTAAATGCACATGAACACCGATTTTGCTGAAAAAAATATATTACATATAAAATTACATAAAATAAACAACTGCATACTCGGATTTTGAAAAAATGTTTTTTTGAAAAGATATTTACAAAAAACTGGTTGTATCTTATAAGATACACTGAGCACTCCCTAGAGTTTATGTTATACATAAAATTTTTGTTTGCAAAGAAAAGTGCTTTTATAAAACGTATAATAAATGTTTTAAATTTTGAATGTTTTAGTTTATTTTTTTAACAAAGTTGTCAGAAACAATACAATTTAAAATTTTCATTATTTAATTTAACGAAAATAATGCAAAAAATATGAATTAAACTAAAAATAATACATAGGAATATAATATTAGACACAATCATGTAAGAATGTTATATTCAGCTTTGCCCAATCTATATATCCGCCAATTGGAACTTTTTAAAATACTACCACATATGGGAAGTTGGTCGTAAAGTGGGCGGACTACGCCCATTTTTGGTTTTCGAGCTTATTTTGGTCCTTAAACTAATTGTATAAAATGTTTTTGACATTTTACATTTAACCTCTTTATGGATGGTGGGCGGTATAGTGGTCGGACCATGCCCATTTTTGGTTTCTAAGTTTTTGTTGAATCTTACACTAATTGTGCAAAATTTCGTGGACGTACATGCTTTTTTGTAAAAATATCGTTCAAAAAGTATAAACTGGATTTACAATGGACACCCTGTGTTTTTAGTTTTCGATCCGGAACGTTGTTGTTTATGTACCGATTTTATCCATTTTTAGTGTCTGACAAACCTTATATAAGAAAAATATTTAGGCCAAATTTCGTTCCCCTAGGTGGTCCGCCTCGAGTCCTATACTGGTTTCAACAGACAGAAAGACAGACGGACGGACATAGGTAGATATATTCAGAATATTACCAGGACCCAAAATATATATTTTTCATATGATCTTAAAAAACTTTTTCGACATGTTACAAATAGAATGACAAACTCAGTATGACCCCTTCTGATGATGGTAGGTATGAAAACACCATCATAAAAAAGAAAATATTTGATTTGACTTGAGATTTAAATTAGGACAACAGAACTTAGATGCAAATGAAGACCAAATATTTGGACAGAATTGCACTGATGTGCTCTGACTACATCTGGGAAAAATCATTATAATAATTAATTTTGACGAGAAAATTATTTTTATATATGTTTTCATCGATTAACTGCATTTTGGCCTCTTACAGGGTGGATGTTAGTTCTTATTGTCCCATAGGGAATGGTAAACAATGCCAAAAATCGATTTTCGATTTTACGATCAACTTTTTTCATTTCGATTTTCAAAATCGATTAATCGGTCCCCAAAATCGATTATATTTTGAAATCGATTTTTTATTGATAAAGTGAAATAAAATGTATGTATATCAAAAACAACTAAAAAATAAACCTATGAAATGACCTCAAATATGCAGGTCACAAATAATACATGTATAAAAGTTATGTATATAAAATAGAAATCTGAATATTTAATTTATCCATCAAATCCATCTTCAGTAAGGCGTTGTAAAAAAGCCTTACATTTAAATCAATGCTCACTACTAAGCCTATTCTTTGTTGGGCTATTATAAGAATAGACGTTTACACAGTACTGATATTGCCAGTATTTCCAAAAATTTTCGAGCTATTTCATTAATATTTGGATAAAATGTTTTAATTTTTTAATCCTTCGGAGGATTTAGACGATTTTTTTTTTTAAATTTTGATTCGTAATAGAACTGATTTAACATAACTTTATTATTACAAAAGAAAAAAAATTAATATATAAGATTTTTATAATTGTACATATTTTTCTAAACTTTTTAAAACAAAATCGATTTTTAAAACTAAATAATCGATTTCAGTATAAAATCGTTGACATAAAATCGATTGCAAACAACCGATTTTTTCCCCTGAAAATCGATTTTCGACTAAAATCGAAATCGATTTACCATTCCTTAGTGTCCCATTTCTCTCCGCTTTTGTAGCAAACTCTTCATAATTGTGCAATAAACTCAAGCATTGACTGTTAGGTATATTTGGAAAGGGAAACATTTCTTATGAATGATATTTCCGGTTAATTAAAGTAGTTTTCTTAGTTTTCACCTTATATTCCAAAAACGTTCACCAAAATAAATATATATCTCTTTTTCAATCGCGATTAATTAAAGATACCACGGTTAATTAATTAAAATAAAACATGCTTGTTTTTTTCTAATCCTGTACATTTCCGGCTAAGTAATTTCTTATTATAGTTTGCAAACTTTCTAATTCATCGAATTTTATCTGTTAACTCCTTTAAAACCTTGTATAAACTTAAAAAAAATATTAAATTAATCTAAAATAAATAAAATGTTAATCCATGTATAATAAAAATACTTAAAATGATCATAAAAAATGACCAAATAGGAAAAATTTAAATAATTATATATAATAAAATAGTGTAAAATTTAAGCAACTTCGAATTTCCAATCTGTAGATGAGTGCTCAGTGTATCTTATAAGATACAACCAAACAATAAGACTTTTTGGCTCGGTTTCGCAAGAGTTTTTTCCAGATAATTTTTTATGGCTTCTAGACATATTTCCACACAACATCATATTTTTTTTCAGTCTCAATTACAACTCTGGTCTTAGATTTTACATTGCAAAATATGTAGTTTATTTAATTTTAACAAAATCGTATTTTTCGAGTTTGATCGTTAACTACACAGACAAATCAAAATTTTTTTAAAGAAATGAATTCCAAACAAACAGCTAATGTCTTCTAAAAGAGTTAACGTCGTTTTAACCGTTATTGAACCTAAAATAAAACTTTGGGAGCACTTTTAATGGTTGTATCTTTAAAGATACAGTGTGCATTTAAGGGTTAAGGAAATATCTGACCTTTTCCAGAATTATTCTAATTAAAGGTTTTATTGTTTTTCGGTCGCTTTTTTTCTCGAATAAGTCCACTTATATTTAAATTTCTTTTCATTTAAAGCTGAGCTTTTGATGTCCTTTAAATTATTTTTTACTAGAATCCAATATCTTTTAATTCCACGGAGTTTCGGACAATTTTATGGATTAGCCTCTTTCGGTACAAACTCTTACAATTTTTTGTTACAACTCCATTGTTTTGTTGTTGTAATGAGAAAAAGCGGGAACAGGCCAGAAAATAGGAGATATACTGAATTTTATTAGGAAAGGGAGAAGTATTTTCCAAAGGCACTCATTCACGTATATTTCTGTTATAATGCAACCATTTTGTAAGAATGAAGTGCTTCATTCCTGCGTATCCATGACTTCCCAAATACATGACAATTTTCTGCCATAATTCTTTTAACATCTGCGATATAGATTTTCTGGCTAGGAAGTTGAAAAAAGTCACCCTGTACGAACGTTTCATCGTTTACTATACAAAAACAAAATTTCTGAAAAAATCGTCCGAAGAACTTTCATGTTATTTTTTACCTCCAAATTCTTGCTTGCGCTTCTATTAGGATTTTTTTTTCTTACATTATAATTCTTCAGGCTAGACTTCCTTTCAAATTTTCTGATAAAGTTTCAAAGCAGTTAACTTTTTATGACACTTATCTTCCAGAGATGAGGTGAATTTCCATCAAAATCCTTTCTATTTTGCCTGAGTCCTACAGACTGAAGATATTATTTGTCTTTAATTACCAGGTTACCATTCAGTGATCATGACTTCTTTGTATAATATTATGACCCAAGAAACTATATTTTGTGGCACAACAGCCTTCTTTGCAATTATTTTATATGACCAATGCAAGATTTTATTAAAAATTTGAATTATATGTTTATGTTTTTTTGGTAAACTTCCATTTTAAGGAAAACTACTTTTGCTATTACCATGAAACTCATCACATGGCAAGTGAGCATAATGGCAAATACAATCCAGTTAACAGAATTATTAATTTTTCACCACATCAAAAGTTATAAGCCCAAGAGCATGCACGGATTTTTTCGTGCGCAGTCCTTATATTTAAATAAATATGTATACATATAATCAGACTTAATAGGTAATGTGTACTTGATTTTCATAATATACCACCAATATAAAATTAATGTAATTTTTATTAATTTTTTATTTTTTTTTTTTCAATTAAAAATTGAATTTTTCATCAGAAAAAGTATAAAAACTGTTCATTAACATATAAAATACGTTTTTTCTTTTTTTTACGATTTCAAATAGTTGATTTGACGATTTTGACGATTTTTTTCTCCAAATTTTATGATTTTTCACCAAATTTATCTGGCAACTATGTGTATACAACATAAGTATTTTTACTTAACTGTCAACAAATGGTCTTAAATGATTCTTTCGACACACGGAATAACAAAATCAATATACCCCCATCTTTTTGTTGGTGGGTATAAAAATCTCAAATTTTGCATAAAAAAGTTTTTTTTTTCGGACAATTATTTCAAAACAACTCCGAAATTATTGGACACATAAAAAATTAAGTTTGGGTGATTTGACGATATTTTTATTTTTATATGATTGCGAGCGTAACCCGGTGCGCTTCGATACCCCTTAACAGGAAATATCAAACATTTACTACCATTTAAGAGTTTTAAAAAAGTGGACGTAAATTGTGGGCGTGGCATCCAATCGAATCTTACATATTATATAATCACCTCCGGCACTGGTACTATCTGTGTATCAAATTTCGTTAAAATCGGTTCAGACGTTTAAGAGTTTTAAAAAGTAGGCGTAAAATGTGGGCGTGGCATCCAACCCAGTTCATACATGACCTGAGGGGTCTGTTCCGTCCCCCTTCCAAACTTAACATTGTACACTCCTCTTCTATACATATACCAAATTTCACGCAAATCCAACTAGTCGATCAGAAGTTACAGATTTATATCCAAAAAATTTCGATTCTGCCCCTCTGTGCAATGTTGGCAATATCCCATTTGAAAGTAACGTATATCATACATGTAAACCACGTAACTCAGATGAAAAAAATTGGGGATCATTATGTGGGGGCGGAATCTTTCCATCTGCAATTGATAGCTCTTGATAAGTGTAACAAACCCTCAAAAGTATTTTTCGCTGGTAGGCAAAATTTTTGTTTTATGACATTTTAAACATCTATTTTTGCACCAAAGTAAAATCCGATAAATCGAAAAAATAATATAAATAAATTTCGAAGCTAAATTATTTTTGCAAACGGAGAATACTTCATTAAAACTTTATTCTTTTATCTTACCTTATAGGGGTCATTTATTGAAAGTAGATTAAACCTTATGTTTAATGGATTAAAATATTCTACAGATATTTTCTTCGTCAAATTTTACTAGAGGTCTCCAAAGGTTAAAATTCTTCCGACTTATCATGTGTGCTTAAAAAAGAAAATTATAAATTTTCCCACATTTCTTATATAAACGCCTTAAGCTAGGCAATGAAATATAACATAAAATCAAAAGTTTTGTTGAAATCGTTAACAATAATTTCATTTCTTTTTATAATTACTTCACCGGATGAACTTTAGACCTTCGGTGACCCCTAGTGAAATTCGATGTAGAAAATTTCTATAGAACATTTCAATCTATTAAACCCAAGTTGTAATCGACTTTAATATAATTGTTTGAAAACGGACTATAAATGACCTCTTATAATAATAGATAGATGCATATGAAGTTCTAATGAAATATTACCATTTAAATGCTCTAACCATTTATGTAAAAATAATTGAAAATAATATTTATATTATTTTTTTTTTTATTTATCTGCAAAAATAAAACATTTAAAAGGTCATAAAATAAAAATTTTGCCTACCATACATAGTTGTACAAAAGAGTATTAACAAATTATTAAATATAATTCTTCACAATTATATTCGCAGATTTTCATCATTTAATGCGGGTTACATCCACAAATAGTAATATAATTACATGTTTTGGCTTTTAGTTGATGAATATAAAAATAATTTAAAATTATTTTAAAATCTGTTTTATTTTTAATATCAAAAGTAGCAACAATGTTCGTTGAATTTAAATTTCAACATACAAAAAAGGAATGTCAAAAATAAAATTAGAAAATATTTTTTCAGTTTGTGGAATATATTCGTTTGAAAAAATAATAAAAATATCGTGTGTTAGTGGAAAAATGTGTCGCACTGGTACTATCTGTGTATCAAATTTCGTGAAAATCGGTGCAGCCGTTTGAGTATTTTAAAAAGTGGGCGTAAAATGTGGGCGTGGCATCTAATAGAGATCTTACATAGCCTATAACCACCTCCGACACTGGTACTATCTGTGTGTCAAATTTCGTGAAAATCGGTTTAGCCGTTTAGACGTGATTGACGCACAAACAAACAAACTTACACCTCTTTTGTATAATATATATATATATTAGGATTAGGATATGATTAACATAATTTGCAATAAACAAAAATAGAATACAAATATACAAATTATTTGTTTGAAATTTTGTTGGAGGTTAAACAATTTTTATTTTCAATAAATGATACATCAGTAATTTCTAATGATTTGGTAGTTGATAGTTGCCAGTTAAAATAACTGACAAAACATTAGTTTTTACTGTTTTGAAATTTTGTAGGTTAGTTAAAAAATCAACAGTAAAAAATAATTGAACAATTTTTTTTAATTGAATTTATATTTGTTTTTAATGATATTTCTGTTGAATTTACTTACATAATTTTATGAATGTAGAGTTTCCAGTGGAAAATATTACAAATTATTTTTATTTACACTTAAATATTGGTAAGAATGTTATAGAAAACGTAAATAAGAAAATCGAATAAGTAACTGTTAGAGGAAAAAAAAGCGGGAAAACATTTTAGAGATGCTCCAAGATTAAAAAGTGGGATAATCCCGCCAAATACGGGACCTCTGGTCACGTTGGGTAAAATATAACAATAAAAAGTGGCATACAATAAAACATTTATTACAGTGATCATTATGAATCTTTCATACAAATAAAAACTTAACTGTACATACAACGTAAATTCTACATGTATAATTGTAACTTAACTATGATGCGTATTTCTGATGTAATTTTATTTTTATTATTTTTTTAATACAAAAGTTTTTGTATCTTACGAAGGGGCTGCAAAAAATTTTACTTCAACATATGCAAATAATGTATTAATTTAATAACAAAATATCAAAGTTATGTATTTATTTCTTTTTAACAAATTTCAAATTATCCACATCTTTTGTTGATTTTATTAATATTGGTTCGCAGAAACTTGATTGGGTTTTCTTTACATACACACAATTGTTTCTCCAGTAGATAATGTTGTAGCCATGGGATTTTAAAATTTTTGCGTATTGATATAAATCGAACACTTCGTCCGTGACATAGTCGGCGATTTCTATGTCACTTAAATTCGATTGCTGTTTAAGTTTTTCCTTATTTCTAAGAAATTCAACTTTAAGTTCGGCACTTCGAAACTGCACAATCAGCAGGATCTTATTCGGCTTAAGATTGTTTCGATTATAAAATTTACTTTCTTTTGTTGATACACTAACGATGTCTTTGTCTGATATTTTTATATTCATATTACGGGCCAAGTTAATAACATTTTTCTTAGGAATTGCTTGAAGTTGAAGTTCTGTGAAACCCTTAATTAGAACACAGTTTGCTGCGGTATTGTTATCAGTAACATTACATGATTCTAGTGAAGGTTTGTTCGATGTGCTGGAACCAATTGTAGAAATTTTATTATTATTATTATTAGAACTGTTATTCTTGAATTGCTCATTTTCCAGTTGCATTTCTGTAATTTGTAATTTAAGTTGTTTATTTTCATTGTCAAGAATTATATTTTTTTCTTGTAGTTGTTGTATTTGCTTTTTTTGTTGTTCGTCAAGTTGATCATTTTCTAGCTTTTGTGTTTTTAATGCAAATAATTCCTCCTGCAAATCTAAATATTTTATTTTGAATTGATCATTAAAGTTTTCCCATAAAAAAAAACTTTTCAATTTTCTTTCCAGAAAATCTATGTAAGTTTTAACATGGGAGTCAACATTTTCCAGTTTATCATTTGGTTTATTCGAAAGTATCTCATCCATTACTGCTTTTCAATATCTAAAAGTATTGTAATGAAGTTAAAGAATTATAATTTAAAATAAAAACTCACTCAAAACAATAAAATAGAAAAATCTGAATAATATAAAGTCTTTGTTTTTTTATAAACAAATCGAATCGACCGCAAATTATATCATTGTATGTTTAGTTCACTTCTACTTGTTCGATTAAATAATTTATAATAATACATACAAAAAATGCTGAATCAATGAAAGCATTTATGTAAAGCTTTAATACAATGATGTCAATTTATTACAAAAAATATTTTTATAAAAGATTTAAGATTAAAAGTAGAGCTTTTTCTACAGCAAATAAATATTTTGGAATATTTTCTACTTTATGTAGTACACGCTCATTTCTTTGGCTACATACAAATGACGGGTCATTTAATATAAAAACTTAACAAAAATATCCCAGATTTCAAATAAATATACAGATATACTACATTTCTATTATCTTATTGGAATCTTTCCCCAAATCATAAAATTTTTTAATCAAACTAAATATAAAAAATATAATCTTAAGCAGGGGTTTCCAAAATGTTTTACTTACGAAAATTATTAGACCCCGAAAAGTATTTATTATTTTTTTTTTTACAAAAAATTTACTCGACTTACAAATTTTAAATGTAACTCCCTCTAGAATCGAGTGAAATACAAGTAAAATCTGTATCTGAATTTATGGGAAAAATTTGTTATTTATACATTTTTTAGAAAAATGTAGCTATTAAATACTTTGTTTTGTAACTAAATGTTAAAAAATCATAATTTACACATAATTATGTCGTGTGACATAGCAGTTAGTTAGACTTTTGAAATGACCTAGTGTAGGCTGTAGGTCCAGTTGAATAGATAATTTTGTAATTTTTAGATTAGATTTGATACGCCTTTAATTTAAAGTTATCGATAAAAACGATTTTTTTCAGGACTTGACGGAATAAAGAAAATTTTAAATACATTTTTTGTTCCAATCTCGAATTTTTTAACGATTTTTCATAGAAAAGAAATCAAACTTTCTCAATATACATACATACAGTATGTCAAGAAAATGTTTTTACATTAAAAGAAAACATGAATTTGTCGAAGTTTGGCTTTAAAAAACTATATAATTTTTTGCAAATGTAAACATTTTTAATACGAATTTGTTAATTAATATATTTATTATTATATAACTCAAAGAAACTTAATATTTAATGATTTAAACTATTAGATATGGAGCAAAAACTAAACAAACACAAAAATCTTAGTGTCAAGAAATTCTTTTTACATTTATAAAACTGCTTAAGAAAATCAAAAATTTTCGGAATTTTTAATTTAAAATGGTAACAGCTCGTATGTATAACTTCTTGTGGAACCTTTTTCATCAAATAAAATTATTAACGAATGTCACAGTCAATTGGAATTTTGTATATTCCAACATTAGTGCGTTTTTTTAGTTCAAAGATCCTGTAATACCTTTTTGTCACTTTGTACTTCAAATAAGGAGAAAAAAAATGATGTGGGATGAAAGTTTGGACCTTATGCTGTTATATTTAAAGCTTTTTGTAAATAAATTTTGCTGCATTATCATTATTTCCTCATATATGCTTGGAGTCATTATTTTTTCTCATGACTTGAATTTTAGCTTTCATCCTTCATAAACTCATATTTATTAACACTGTTTATTAAATGAGCTTTAAAAGTCTAGAAATGCTACTTCACACCTGTTTTATTTCATAATAAAACCGTTTTTCCAACTATTTTAAATAAAATTTATCTGTATTTAACAATATCTTTTAAATACGAAAGTATGAATATTTATTATTTAATTTTCTAAATGATTTCTAAAGGATTTTGAAGGTTGCCGGCGTATTCTGACCATTTTAAATTGTACTTTTATATAGTATAAACATTCCTGTACAACATATAATTCGTTCCATAACTTTTTAAGCTTATCAGCTTAAATCATTGGGAATGATTATAATTGTTGAAAACTTTGTCCCCATAAGAGTGTTTCTTTCCATGTAGTTTTCCATCTGTAATTGTAATCCATCTGTGTTTTTTTTTCATTGTTTCTTGGAAGATAAAATTGATATACCCTTTCCACAGCACTTTATTATAAGCCCTAGTGGATATATTCAAATTTTTCTTAATTTTTCTAGGTTTAACTCTGCCAAATATTTGAAGAAGATGGATATTAAGAGATATCAACTTCAATATTACGGGAATTTGGATCGATTTAATATTCTATTAAGTATATATCTTAATAAGGAATACATTTTTACAATATCTTTAACAATTTTCCCGAATTGGAGGTTATTAAAAACCCCAAATGGGTTTATGATCTGGAGTGTTTTCTCTTGACTTACTTAATATATAATTTATGAATTACTCGTAATATATAACATGGATTTGAACACATATTCTTGTACTATGTGATTATAATTATCACACTAACGCCTTACTGACAATAATACATCCCAAACTTCAAAAATTGTTTCACATAGCGAAAAAAAACGCAAATGTAAAAACATTTTCTTGACAGGTAGATTAAAGGGTAGATTAAAGGTGTGTGTAGTTTTTGTTGTTGTATTTTCGTAATTACATTCATAATGAATTTTTTTCTGGTAAAACCCGTTAAAGAAATATACCTAAAACAAAATGTAACAAAAAAAAATTTGCAATGTTATAAACATTTGCAAATAATGTAAAATAAAGTTGAAATAATAATTTTTTCTTCAATGTAAAAACATTTTCTTGACATACTGTATGTATGTATATAATTTTTTACACTTAACAAACTTTTGCTGAAATGTTATTAAAAATATCTGGGATTTTAATTTTGATTTAAATTTTTTAACTCCGCGGCATTTTTTGCTATTATTTTATATGACTTTTTTTTGTAAATTTATTTTAAATTTTCATTATATAGCGAACAATTTAAGTGGTTTTTTGTTAAAATCGGAAACTTATTAGAAAGATATATATTTTGTGTACATAAATAAGCGAGGCATTTATAAGAAAATAGATTTTAAAAAAAATTTTATAACTACATATCGTTGGTGCGCTGTCGGAATTTTTTATTGGACTATCCAATCATAAATTTTCAATATTAATACGATAACAAATATATGGATTAGTTGAGAAGATAACAAAATGACTAACATTTAATTGTAATATTTTTTCGCTCTCATAAAAAGTTATTCAAAAACACATAGGACTTTTCATCAGCGCACCGACGCACGTTGGGTTGAACAGTACTCAAAACGAGGATTAATTTAAAAAATAAAGTATGGATATTGCAATAAATTTTTATATCGGGTTCAGTTTTTTTTCCATCGGGTCTAGATTTGTATTTATGGGCGTGTCTAATATTGCGCCCTAAATAAGCTGATTACGCGAGTATATTTCACTATAACTCGAGAACGATATGCACGATTTATATAAATAATACACCAAAATATGTGGAATAAAACTGGCTTTATTTTTATCCGCTCAACAGTTTTTAAGATATTTTGAAGTAAGTTGTTCGGACACTTTCATGTTAAATTCAAGTTTTCTTTTTTTTTACTATAACTTCTTATTAAAAGTGAAAACATCAAAAATGTTTCGGTTTATCATCTTTATCTCAAAGCTGGTAAAACTACGAATAAATAAAGCAACGTATCATAAAAATTGATGCACAAGTCATGATTGCATTCACAGTTAAGTTAGTATACCCATGCATACCTACAGTTAAGTGGAGATACACTAGTGGGCAAAAAAAAAATTTTTTTTCTTTGTCTTAAATAAAAAATGGAGGTAGATTATATGGAATTTAACGTGCTAAATAAGAATCAGCTTTTACTTTTTTTATATCACGTATCGATTTTTTTTATGGGCATGATTGAAATAACCTTGCCTTTAGGCAGCCACACTTGTATATCTCGAGAACGGTTTGTCCTATTAAGATAAATTTGAATCCAATAGATAGCGATTTAAATTATCTTTAAGCTAAATTTACATATTTTTTGTTCAGTTTTCCGTAGTTATTCGGTAATTAGTAGTGAAAAAATTAAAAATTTTTTTTTTTTTAATCTTGAAAATTTTGATCCATAACTCTGAAATTCTTGAGCGAATAAAAAATAATGTTGACATACCTTGAAGACAGTTTTCGAATGCATCTTTTGATGTATAACTTATCAAAATCTTGTAAACGGTTCTTGAGTCATAGTCTAAATTTGACAAACCATTCTCGAATTTTATAGTGTGATCGCTGAACAAGGTGATGATATTAGTCATGCACCTAAAAAAAATCAGTACGTAATATAAAAAAAGTGAATTCAGATTCTTGTTTAACTCGCCAATATCCACCTAGTCCACCTATTTCTGTTTCAAGAAAAAATAATTATTTTATTTTTTATATTTTTTTGCCCATCACTGTATTTCTACGCAATTGTATGTATACATGGGTATTTTTACTTAACTGTGAATAAAATACAGATTTGTGCATCAATTTTGAAGATACATACCTTATTTTTATCGCAGCATTACTAGCTTTAAAATAAAGATGATAAACTGTATGTAACAGTTTTGATGTTTTCATTTATTAAAATCAATTTTAGTAACAAAAACATCTAAAATTTTGCATAAAAATGATGATTTTTTTTTGGGCACTTATTTCAAAAAACTTCTAAACTATTGAGCACATAAAAAAATTAAGTACGCATCTTTTGGTGTATAACTTATGTCAACCGTACACACCGTTCTTGAGTTATGAGTAAATATACTAAAGTAATGGCCTTACTATGGGCGAAATATTAGACACGCCCATAAAAAAAAGAAAATCCCGACCTGATGGAAAAAAACTGAAAGCAGATTCGTGTTTAGCACATCAAAATAAATCAAATCCAACTATTCGTCTATGGGGGAGAATTTTTTTGTTGACCAATGTAATTAATTGATAATAACTAATTAACCAGTCGGTTGGAAAATAGTCTGCAAATATTCTTTTTTTAGTTCTATATTATTTCTGTCCTCTAGCTGCCCTTTTGCTTCTTCATTTAAGTCCTTATGTTCTACTTTCCATTGACTTCAAATGCTAGAGATTAGCAGATCTGACTTTGCCAGTAATATATTAAATAGATCTTCATTTGCAGAATTTCGTTATATTTTCTGGTATTGTGCTCTCTATAAAATCCGTAATCCTTATAAATTTTTTCCTGGACTTCCTTTGATAGATCTCCAAGTGGTACGAAATGATGCTTAATGACATTTTGTAGCATCAGTTTGTTCAATTCAAACAAGTACTTCGATAATTGTTTTAAATCTTGAAACATGATATATATCAACACCAACTATTTCAGATGCTCTTTCGGGTCTGAAAAGAACTTTCTTGCTGAGTTCTCATCATTCGTATTGTCTGATCATTTTTTGGTTGATCTATAATCAACCTATATTTGAAAAATTCGTCCTGAACATGTTTCATTCTTAAACTTCTTAACTCCTTATTAGTGCCGTTGTTTCTTATTGATCCTGTAGGTTTAAAACCCAAATCAAAACTGATTTTTAGTATGTGCTCCATGAATCGTATTCTCGGTGATAATCCTAATTCATATCATGTATAATTGGAAAGTATACTCGTAAGAACAGCTGTTTTACATTTTTTTCATTGACATTTATTACACCCAGAAAGTGAAACTTGTACAGCATTTATTTGGTTCGCGAGAGGCTATGGAATTCTAGAATCAGATATAATGCTTATGATCTAAGTACTCATAATATACGCTAGAATGCACGATAATACAAAATGCTTAGGTCATTTGCCTTATATCCGATCCCTCAAAATCCGTCACCTGGGGACATGTCTGATGGAAGTAAATGCAAGAAAGACTCCACATGTTTCTTATAAAAAATAAAATATTTTTGTTGGAGTTCGATTGTCAAGTTCTTTATTTTAGAAATCAAGCTCCATTTTCAGGAATGTCAAGTTAAATCACAATTTGAATCTGGCATCTGGCATCAGGAATGTCAACTTAAATCACAATTTGAATCTGGAATCTGGCATCCCTAGTATTATCTAATGATTTTTCCGGGACTTGGTTAGTGTGGCTTGATATGGTTTGACATATAATGCAGCTGGATAAAGCCTTTGTGTCAAAGTCTGGCAAAAAAATTATTTTTTTATTCGTCTTAAATAAAAAAAATTGGCGGATTAGATGGAATTTAACGTGCTAAACAGGAATCCGCTTTCACTTTTTTCTACCACGTATTTTTTTTTTTAAATCTTAAAAATTGTGATTCATAACTCTGAAATTCTTGAGTGAATAAAAAATATTGTTAATATATCTTGAAGACAATTTTCGTATGCATCTTTTGGTGTATCATTTATCAAAATTGTTTAAACGGTTCTTGAGTTATAGTCTAAATTGGATAAACCATTCTCGAGTTTTATAGTGTGACCGCTGAATAAGGTGATGATATTAGTCATGCCCATAAAAAAAAACAGTACTTGATAGAAAAAAAAAGTAAAAGCAGATTCTTGTTTAACTCATCAAAATCTATATAGTCCACCTATTTTTGCTGAAAGAAAAAATAAAAAACTTAACTTTTTACTTAACGGTGAATAAAATCAAGATTTGTAGTATTGTTAACATAATTGCATCAAAAATTTTTTTTTTTAAATCAGAGGTTAAAAAAATATTTTATACGAAATTATGTTAAAACTAACAAGTCTAAAGGCTAAAAAAACATATTTAACCAAAAATATTTTTATTAAGCATCAAATTAAAGCAATTATTATATAATTTCACCCAATTTTCTGTTTTTAGTAAACACTAGAAATGACTAACCGCTTTATATGTTTTTCGTTTATGTATTTATTATACCCTACGCCATCATAGGTGGTTGGGGTATTATGTGTTTGTGCAAATATTGTAACGTAAAGAAAAAATCTTCCGACCCCCACCTTAAAGTATAACATTCGACTCAAATTCACTTTCTGAATCGATTTAACCATGTCCGTCCGTCTGTTCGGCATGTAAAGCTTATGCGCAAAGTCCTCCCGGAATAAAGTTTTAACATTCATAAATTCCTTAAAAATAGGAATATTTATTTGAAAAAAAAAAAAAATTATAAATATAAATCCGCAGCGTTGCCATAACGGCATTTAAAGTGCAATTCTAGCACTTTTTTTCGGGTACTGCACTTTTTTGCGGAAAAAGGTGCTTTTTAGCACCTTTTTATACTTTTTTCTAAATAAAATGAATTTTTTAGAATTAAAAGTGCATTTCTAGCACTTATTTTTAGTTTTTTGCACATTCATTTTAATATGGATCAGCACTGTCAACTTTCAACTTTGAAAAAGCACTGAAACTACGTAAAAAACGCGTTTTTTTTTTTTTTTTTTCAAAAAAGCACTAAAATATTTTCAAAGTTTGGCTACCGTTATTGCTAAAATACCGTTGAAATAATTGGAAATATACCTATTACGAAAATACCTATTACGCAAAAATACCTTTACTGAAATAGACCAATTTACCGAAATCGCTAAAAAACGGTTACTGTTATTTCTCGGTTTAAGAAATAAATAAACGACCTTGTAACACTTGACTCCACTTTATATTTCTCAGTTATAAACCGATAATTTATATTTTTTAAATGATCCTTAAACTATCATTACCGAAATACTTCGAAATACCGCTAACGCTAAAATAACGTCAACAAAATAACTAAAAATTCCGATATCGTTAAAATATTCTAACCGAAATAATTGTGATTTGGAATTAAAAGCCAACTGCCATATTATAATACATTACAATTTACTAATACATTTCGAAAAATCACAAAATAATATTTTCAGAAATTAAGATTGTTAAAATAAATGTGACAATCGCAACAATAGCTTTTCACTTTGAAGCAATAAAAAATAACGAATCATAAAGTTATCTTACTAAAACTTCTGAGGAAATATTTTTTACTGGACAGCACTGTTTTACATACGTAAAGCCCAAATTACAATAACGCGTAGTCAGCAGCAGTGTGTGCTGCCATAATCAGCTGATTATTTAGAATGCAATGTTTGTTATGGTATGGATTACATTTAGTCAGCAGCAGTTTGCAGTGCTGTTTCATTTAGCCCTGTTTCTAAATTCACCAGCGTTGGCAATTAAGCGCTTTTCGCGCTAGATTCAGCGCTTTTCAGCAACCCAAAAGTCGCATTTTTTTACATCAGCGCTTTTTCTTGAAAAGGCGCTAAATTGGCGCGTTTTGTATTCGGTTGGTTTTAGTTGCAGATTTTAATCATGTTTTCTAAATTTTTCTAAATTTGAAATGTAGAAACTTTATTTTTTTATGCAAAATATAAACAATACAAGGAAAATTAAGTTTTTAAACATTTTTAAATTTTGTTTTTCAAATGTATAATTAATTTTATTATACATACACAGAAAAAATTATTACGGTCTTATTTTCAATTAACATAGTTGTTTCATTTTGCATGGAAATTTAATAAATTTATTCAAGCAAAAATTAAATAAAAATAAAATTTAACTATACTTTTATATCATATATACATTTTTAATTCATCCAATCAACTACTTGATTGATTTAATTAATTTATTAATTGGGAATTTTTTTCTGTTTTGTATTTTTTACAGTTTTTAGTGATTGATATAATCATTTTGGGGAGAGGTGCAAATATAAACAAGTTTATAACTGAATGAATTATTTTCATATATATTTGTTAATTGGTGACTTTTTTCTGTGTACTTAATATAGAATTTTTAATGAAAATAATGTTTGTGAAACATACACATATCATATTGTGTTGGAATTTCTTATTTTAAATTGTGAGTCAAATGTTCCAAACAAAGATGAATTGAATGAAAATGGAAATAAAAAATAGCAATATCTGAGTATTTCTAAAAGTGCTCTTTGTAACAAGTCTTCCAAATCAAAAACATCTCAAATATCAGGAAGAGTCGATTTCCAATATCTAAAAACAATCCTGCCTCCAGATGAAGAACTTTAAAAGACGTAATTTTTTTGCAGTAATCTATTGAAACACTAATTTTTGTAATTTAAAGCACCAACTATTAATTTATTCATTTATTCAAAATTTAAATTGCTGAAAAAATCCCTATCTAAGATAACATACTAAGGCGTAGAAAAGTCCAGAAATAAAAGTTAGAATTCGATTCGGTACTTGGTTTGAATTAAAAGTTTCTAAAGTTTCTTAGGTTTTATTCAGTATTTTCCTTCCGTAAAATTACGAAAAGGGCAGCCATCGATATGTATTCTGTATTTCTATTTATTTTATTTTCAATAAATATTTTTTTCAGACACAATTTTCATATTTAGGAAAAGCTTAAGCGATGAAAAAAAGTTTTAAAACAGGATTTGGCGACTAAGTGAGCAGTATAATACTGGGCCTAAAACCTTCATATTTAATTTAACATATTTATAAAATTAAAAGCTTTGAACTGAAAGTTATTATCAAATGTATAACATTTCTTTGTACCTTAAATATTGTTTTTATAAAACGTTAATGTTCAATATTGCATATAACCAGTGTTGCCAGTTTAGCTTTTTTAAGGCTAAATCTAGCCTTTTTATTTTGATTTTAGCCTCAAAATTTTCGTTTTAGCTTTTAGCCATTTTTCTAACTTTTTTTATTTTTAACATAGCCTTAAAAGGGCTAAAAATTTACTCATTTTATTTCTACAGAATCATCAATTTAAGCATTTTTGTGTATTAGTTCGCACAAAAAATCGAAATTATTTATACTTAACGAAAATTTTCGCCTGCGGCGCTTCATTTTAAGTATTTTTTAACAAACTTTGTTACCTATAAAAACTATTTATGTTATATTTACAAATTCACTAAAATATCTTAAAGAAATCCCAAAATCTAATGAGAAATGAGATTTAAATAAAACAATATATTATCTTTTTTTCTGGCTTTATTTTTTGGGACATTTAGCCTTTTCTGACTTTTTTTAAAGTCTAATTTAGCTTCTTTTCTCAAGTCCTGGCAACACTGCATATAACTACTAAATATTTGCACATGAACTTAAAATAACAAATATATATGTAATAAGTCGTTTAGCTCTTAATAAAAAATACATATTTAACTAAAAGATAAAAACAAATTTTATTCAAATAGAATTTAGCGCTTTTTAGCGCGTTTTTAAATGATGACCGGCGCGTTTTGGTTCAAAAAAGTTGACAACGCTGAAATTCACTGCGCTGCATTCAGATTGAGAGCGAGATAAAGAGAGTGAGCAAATAAATGAGAGGCTAAAATACACAAGTAGAACAAAGCTAGATGGTGGTTGTAAATTGTGGCTGAATAAGCTGAATTGTAATTATAACGGCAGCAACATGTTGTGCTGACAGTGATCAGCTGATAATTTTTGCTGATACTGTTGCTGACTACGCGCTATTGTAATTTGGGCTTAACTGTAAAATTTATATTATAGCACACATTAGGGAATTTAATTGTAACTAATTAATAAAAATTAATTCATAATAAGATATACATATGTATGTATTTTTGTTGCAAGGCATTTGTGGAAACATTTTCTTAGTTGTTTTACACGTAATACAAATAATTTTTGATAGTAATAATCATTTATGTACTATTAAAATTTTAAAATTTGGTGTCACTGAAATTTTTTTAAAAATTACTCAAAAAACACCGAGCACTGACTCAATATTTTTCCGCATCTAAATTTTTAAAAAGCACTAAAAACAGTGCTAAATGCACTGCGTTGAAAACACTGTTATGGATAAAAAAAGAACAAAATATCTAAAAATATCTTTTTATAGTTAACCTATCAAATCTTTTTTTAAACACTTCAAAATTAATATTCTTAAGGTATGGTCCGACAAGTCAAAATGACGTAACTACTCTAAAAATATTTTCTGACTTCTCTATTTTAATGAAAACATTTTTTACTAATTATTATTTTTTTCCAAATTTTGAACGATGCTGTTTACTCTCACAAAACATTTGCAATATTAAACAACTGTAAACAATTATTTGTAAAAGTAGTGGTTGCACAATTTTGGTGAAATATTTGGCAAATGTGAACAAAGTTTTTGGAAAATACCGATTATAAGGACAGCCGACGAAAAATTAAAGAAGTAAACCTATTCCCATAATAAAAAAAGTACCCGAAATGCAATAAAAGCTCTTACATAGGGAAAAAATATTTTATCCAATACACGAATTAAAAAAAGCCTTTTTAAAAGCAAAATTTTATATTCCAGATCTTCATACGCAGTGCTTGTATTTCTTTAAAATAATGTTCTAATATTATTTTAACAAAATTATTTTATAAATTTTTCAATAGACGTACTTATTTATGAAATTAACTGTGGTTCAAAAAAATTAAGGTGAATACGTTCATAAGTATGAAGATAGGAAGTTATTCTAAATTGATTTGTTCCTTTAGAATTAGGAATATGACCAATATAATGTGCGTAAACCATACAAATTAAAGAAATAAAAAAATTAAAATAGTGAATATATGCAAAAATAACAAAAATGTTTATTCTACTTACTTTATTTAAAATTTAGCACTTTTTTTCTAAAGAATTGCACTTTTTAACAATCATTTAGCACTTATTTTTACAAAATTGCACTTTTTTGATAGCTATTTAGCACTTTTTCTCAGAGAAGGTCTGGCAACACTGATCCGTATGCCAAATTTCACGAAAATCGGTCTATAATAAAGTCCAAAAGTGCATAAATACATATGAATGTTAGTATCGATGTAATATCTGTATTAGTATGTTTTTTTACACTTAATAAAAGTTCGGTCCACAATTTGTCCCTTCCCGAATATTGGTACACATAGATAAAAGTGTAGCGTATCATATGGTGGTTTTTATTTGTTTACATAAATTTGTACAAATTTTATTTCCTTATACTTATTTAATTTAATTTGATTATAAATATCAAAAATTTATTATACTTTTTTCACAAAACCAACTGTTTGTTCTGGAAATCACTTTTTGTCGAAGTGATTTCAAATCACCTAAAAGGTGTTCTGTGCACAAAAAATTATGAAATCACGTGATTTCAAATCGGTCAACTTTTTAGTGTCGATTTCAAATCACTTGCTTATTTTTGCAAACACAGTGTTGTTAATCAAATGTAAAATGGCTTATATAAATAATTTATTATGTTCTTTATCCATTTTTGTTTGAAAATTTTTAATTTTATTGAAAAACAATTAAAAAATAGCAATTTATTGAAAACACCTTTAGTTCTGCGTTTAAATTTTTCTTTACTTTGGAAAAGATTTCGTGATTTTAGTTTTTCTTTGCCTGTCAGCTGATTACTTAAAACTTTTCATAGGATTTGATAGATTCCGCAAATAACGTTTTTTAATTCGCTCATTATTTATTTTCTTCCTTTTTAAAGCAATTATTGCCAATAACGTTGCTTCTGGCATTTTCATAAAAGGCTAAATATTTTATATTTCAAAAGGCTAAATATTTTATTTAATTGTAAACAAAATAAAAAATTAGTTGTTTGTTTATGATTTCTTAAAATTAAAATCACTTCGAAAAATTTAAAATCACGTGATTTCCAAAACAGTTGAAAATCACTTGCGTGATTTCAAAATCATTCGTGATATGAAATCACCGTGATTGCAGAACAGGCCTGCAATCACGGTGATTTTTAAGATAATTTACAAATAAGAGTAAATTATCTCAAAAATTGTGTACGTTTGTGCAATAAATGATCAGCTGAATGTTTTTCAGTTATTAACAAAATTGATCAATTAATTAAAAAGTATTGTAAAATCTGATGCGCAGAAATTAATCTGAACATGATTGCATGGTGGTTATTGTGCTATTTAGAGAAATTCAAGTATCAGGACATATTTGGACATCATTTTTTTTTTAATTACTTTCGGTTGGTTATTTGCTAATATGTTACGGATAATTTATAAATGATGTTATGTGTAATATGTGTCCAAACTGAAAGTATAAAAACTCAACATTAATTATACTCTACACCACCATAGGTGGTTGGGGTATTACGCGTTTGTGCTGATGTTTATAACGCACAGAAATAATTATCGGATCCCCACCTTAAAGTAAACCGTCAGACTCAGAATCACTTTCTGAGTCGATTTAACGATGTCCGTCTGGCTGTCTGTAAATGTAAACCTTGTGAATAAAGTACAGGTCGCAATTTTAAAGATACTTTGAAATAATTATTTTGGTTATGATCGGTCTATTATTTCACCTAGCCCCCATACAAATGTCCTCTTGGAATAGAGGTTTAACGATCATAAATAGCTTAAATATAGCAATGTTTTAATGAAATTCGGTGCATAGAAGTTTTTTGTAATTTTTGTGCCAAATTTCATCAAAATCGGTTCGTAATTGACCACAGCGGAAGGGAAAGTTCCAGTTAATACCTTCACAAACAAAATACATATATAATTAAATAATAAATTATCCAATTATTAAGATTCCCTTACCAAATCTGATGAATCTTCCCAGCACAATTAAATGGAATTCCTAATTCTTAGGTACAACAAGAAGAACATTTCTTTCTATGTCCTTTCGTTTTTTTTTTATTTCATTTGTTTTTTTTATAATTCAAAACATAGAAAACAACTAGAAGTCCAACTCTTTTCATTCGCTCAGAAACGAAAAAATTACTCTCTTCACACGTATAAATTTGTTCTGTAGAAAATTTTACTAACACATACAAAGAGTTAGGTTTTTTTGACAATTGAGTTAGGTTTTTTGTAAGCAAGTTGGAGTTTTAGTTATTTTCTATGATTCAAAATTTCTTCTCGCACAATATCAAAACAAACGTTTGTATCAAAATTTACACATAGAACATTAAAAACAAGGTACAATTATTATATATTATTTTTTTCACATAAAAAGTTCTTTTTCCATAATTTTTTATAATGTTAATATTAAATATTTTTTAATTTTTTTTTAAGTTTTCTTTATTTTTTTACATTTTCTTTTGACTGACTTTTCAAGAAAAATAAATTTGAGAACTTTCTCTCCAATAATTGTACCTTGTTATTTATTGTATCATGCACACAGAATAAATGAAAGAAAAACGAGAGAAAAAGATATAGTCGGTCAAGCCCGACCATATGATACCCTACACCATTGTGTACATAATAATTCGGGGAGTGGTCTTGACTTGGAGTCAGATGTGGACCGATACTCATTAGTGTAAAATAAAACATACGAATACAGAATATTACGTTGATGCTGACATTTATATGAATTTATTCACTTTTGGGTGATTCCCGAAAGAGGGCCTTATATGGGAGCTATGGTAAATTATGGACCGATCTTTGTAAAATTTTGCACTATCATTTATGTTCATATAAAACTTTTTTGTGTCGAATATTAACTTGATACTAACATTTTAATGGGATTTATGCTCGTTAAGTGATTTTCTGAAAAGGGGTTTATATGGGAGCTATGGTTAATTATGGACCGATCTTTTTAAAAATCGGCACACTTATTAAGACTTATATAAAACTTATATGTTCCAAATTTCATTAAAATATTGCTATATTTAAGGGATTTATGATCGTTAAACCCTTTTCCGGGAGGACATTTGTATGGGGGCTAGGTGAAATAATGGACCGATCATAACCAATTTCAATAGGCTTCGTCCCTGGACTAAAAGAAACATGTGTACCAAATTTCATTAATTTTGATTCAAAATTGCGACCTGTAGTTTGATTACAAGGTTTACATGGACGGACAGACGGTCAGACGGACAGACGGACGGACGGACGGACGGACGGACATCGTTAAATCGACTCAGAAAATGATTCTAAGCCGATTGGTATAAATTAAGGTGGGTCTTAGACCAATATTTTTGTGTGTTACAAACATCAGCACAAACGCATAATACCCTCCCCACCTATGGTGGTGTAGGGTATAAAAATTTAAATAACAATTTTTTTTTTCATAACTTTGAAATTATTGATCGCATCAAAAACAATTGTATACATCATTTAAAGATATTGTAAGCCAAAATTTTTGTAATTTTAGTTTAACAAAATCGGACAAGTTGTTTTTGAGTTATGACAACATAACTGGAGAAATTTTTCAAAAAACTAAAATTTTGTGAAAATGAGCGAATTCACTTAATTGCGATTAAATTCAAAACGAATCAATCGATTTTTATGATCGATATCTCATTTTGTTCCTATTACATGTGGCTTTACGATAAAGCAATAAATCAGAACAGTTTTTGTCGTTTTCGATTTTTAATGATTTTTTTAAAACAAAAAAACTTGCTATTTTCACGTAAAAAATATATTTTTTGTTTCATTTTTTTATTTTAACTCCGAAACTACTGAGCCGATTGAAACGCAATATATGAAAAATTATAAAAATATAAATTTTTCTAAATTTATTTTAATAATATCGGACTAAAACTTTTTGAGTTATCATTAATTATATGGAAAAACGCCTAAAAAATTGGTAATTTTACAAAAAAAAAAATAAAAAAAAACCTCTCCATAGAATTTAAAATTTGGCCCATTTTTGGACTACTGGAACCATAAAGCATCAAATCTATATAGTAGTTATTCAAGCCGTTTTTGCTGTTGACCTGTGTAATATAACATATAACACAACTCATACCTAACATAACCACATTACAACACACTGAGTGAATATTTGATTTAAATATTTTTAAAAAGCAACTACTCAATCTCCGAGAGACGACAGGCCTGAAGTCTTCGTGGGATGTAAGAAAAAAATATTGTGAGACAAATGTATTTTGATTATTAAATTTTCACACTATATCAACGGTTCTCAAATAGGGGTCCGCGACCCACAAGGGGTGCGTAAGGAAATTCGTGGGGGGTCGCAAAGAGATCCTGAAAAATATTCTTGAACACATAATTTTTTAATGTAAATATTATGTAGAAGTTTAAACACAAATTTCAATGAAAGCATGAAACTATTTAAAATGGAAAGATATCATTATACAGAACATCCCTAAATTAATGACAAAAGTAAATATTTTTAATGAGTTCTTTTAAGAAACAACTAGCATTTGTTCCAAAAAAAAAGCAATGAAGGAACCCGTGCTTCGATTGAAAATATTATCAAATAAAAAAAGTGCTACTGTCGAATGACACAATATAAAGGTAATTACAACGTGGCGATGTGGAAACGTTTAATTGAAAAGATAAATAGTTCATTTTAATTTTAAAAATCTATAAATTTCTTAATTGTAACCCTACTTTTATTTTTTTGTAAATTTGTTAATTTATTATACCAACAACTTTTCTTATAAAGTTTCAGTGCTCTTTTGGAATTTTAACCACAGAATAACATCCAGTGTAAAAAATTGTTAGAATTTGCTAGAGTAGTGCGACATCTCAATGCAAAGTACACAAAACTTCGCAGAGTAGTTTTTTTTTTTTTTTTTTTAATATGAATATCGATAAAATACCAGACACATTTCAAAAAGAGTTAAAATGTAACTCATGTCTTAAATTTTTATTTGAATCAGCAGATTTAAAAGCATTTTAGTTTCTCCGTCCTAAAAGTAATAGAACAATTTTCATCAACATACATTTTTATGAGTAAAAATAACCAAAAATAAATATCTCATTTTTTTTAAGGAAGTACATTTTCACTACTTCCAAAATAAGTAATATAACAACATCCAAAGATGTAATTGAAAATTGATTCAAAACATCTTGTTTTTTTTATTTGTTACGAAAAATTAAGTTTATTAGAAAAATATATTGGTTTATATACAATGATTTCCTATTCAGTGAATAAGTATCAAAAAAGAGAACATCATCCTATGACAAGCCTATGTTAAATTTATTTGAAATGATCCGATTTTGCACTACTTCTGGATCACAAGTTCAGGATTCTATTGACTTCTATTGTTCTTTTTTTGCTGAGTATTTTTGCATTTTACGTAAAAGTCTCTTAATATTAAAGATATCATGAAGCAAAAACAATGTCGCAATAATTAATATTGTTTTTGAATTATTTTATCTAAATTTTAAACTAGTCAAAAATTTTAGTGGGTCGCGCTTCCATTGCAATGTCAAAAGGGGGTCGCGAAGAGAGATCTTGTGAGAACCCCTGCACTATATAAAACATACTCAATTCATTAACATACATACATCTAATTATTTGCTGTTAATAGCATTAATGTATTTTATATTATAAACAGAAACGAATTATCAGAATGAACTCATAACATATAGCCTAATTCTATAACTTTTCGTTCGTTCTGTTAGTGTACAGAAACGAAAACGTTAACAGTTATTTTTGGTATTCTGTATCATTTGTTACTTTTAACATTAATAAAAAATGTTACTGTTACACAGATTACGTTATGTCATTTTAAAATTGTTTATATAATTGCCAGCTAAAAATTTTGTAATTTTCTGAGTTGATTTTAGGAAAGCAATATTTTAAAATTATATATATTTTTAGTATGGTAACAATAGTAATAATAAATTGAATGACAAATGTTATTTATTTTTTTAATAAAAATAAAATATTTCTTTAACAAATTATAAAAAAATTAAAAAAAAAAATAACTAAATAAAAATATGTAATATATTTCAATGATTGAAAGAAACAGACGATTACCGAAGTCTACAGAAAGGGTCAAAACGTTCGAGCTTGGTGGCTAATTCGAGTCATTTTTGCAAGATAACATACACTCCAGCTGTTTATTGGAAACGATCATTACGTATTCTCTGCGCGATATGTAGTTTAGCTCTTCTGAAATGTCGTCCATGACCAAATAAATTATTAATTCTAGGCAAAATGGGCTTTTGTGCATGACGATGGATCTTCTCTACACTTTCAGGAACAAGGGATCTATCGTTATTGAACGTAACACAGCGATTACACAATGAACGTTCTCAAATTGCGGGTGAAATTTTTACAATAACTTTATGCAATATCTCTTTTTGCACATGGCGAAGTGCTACTACGAAGATTCTATTCGCACTTTTATACAGAATTGTTCTCAATCGATCTGACATTCTTTGGACGTACGCGTCATAAAATATATAAAACGAATTGGCTCTTAATTGTAGAATTTTGGAGCTCGTTTATTTTTGAAAATCATCCACAACTACATTTCATACTTGCACCATTACATATATACTACATACATACATATATCAAGTTTTTCCAAATTTTCCTGACTTGATCTTGTAAAATAGATTCATTAGAGTAGATATAGGTAGACAAACATCAATAGATGTATAATAGTAATATTTGCAAAAGTTTGCAAAATTACATCTTTTGTAACCATTAATTAAAAATTTATTCAGATAAGTTCATAATTGACCATATCTCCCAAAAAAGGCTCTATTTGTAAATTATATTCATTGATTTTATACATTTGTGCTTAAAACCCCTATTTTTCTCCCAAAATTTCATTAATTTAGCAACAATTTAAGATAAAATTAAGTTATCACCTTCAAAATACCTATCGTTGAACTAGACATGTTAATTCCTCATAACATTGCTTATAGAATATGAATTTCTGTTATGATAACGTTTTTTACGTTAGTAACACACTTTCGTTATGTTAAAGAAAATAATTTGTTTACGGAGTACAAAATTCAAAAAATTCATGTTATTAACGTTAACAGTACGAACGTTTGAGTTATAGAATAAGGGCAATAATTGAGTTATGTTAATTCACACAATTTAATTTTTAAGTCTTTTTTTTTTGAAACCTCTTTCTAATTTATACGATTTCTTATGTTAATAACATATAAGGCTTCCCATATTTATAACATAATAGTTTTATGTTACACTGGTCGACAAAAAGTCCTCCACAAAAGACGAATAGTTGGACTTGATGTATTTTTATGTACTAAACACGAATCTGCTTTCAGTTTCTTTCTATGAGGTCTGGATTTTTTTTTTTATGGGCGTGTCTAATATTTCGCCCATAATAAGGCCATTACTCTAGTATATTTCCTCAAAACTCAAGAATGGTGTGTACGATTGACATAAGTAATACACCAAAAGATACGCGTATTAAGCCCAAATTACATTTACGCGTACTCAGCAACAGTATCAGCAAAAATTATCAGCTGTTCACTGTTAGTACAACATGATGCTGCCGTTATAATTACAATTCAGCGTAGGCAGCCACAATTTACCACCACCAGCTAGCTTTATTCTACTTGTGTATTTTATTTGCTCACTCTCTTTGTCTCGCTCTCAATCTGAATGCAGCGCAGTGAATTTAGAAACAAGGCTAAATGAAACAGCACTGCAAACTGCTGCTGACCAAATGTAATCAACACCATAACAAACAGTGCTTTCTAAATTATCAGCTGATTATGTCAGCACCCACTTCTGCTGACTACGCGCAACTTATGTCAATATAAAATATCTTCAAATTTATTTACTTTTTTATATGTTCAATAGTTATGAAGTTATTTTGAAATAAGTGTCCAAAAAAAATCTTTTTCATGCAAAATTTTAGATTTTTTTGGTTACTAAAATTTCTTTTTGTTTCAGTTTATCGTATTTATCTTAAAGCTGGTAATGCTTCGAATAAAGTTAAGTAAAAATACCCAAGTTACCTACAATTGAGTAGAAATACAGTGGTGGGCAAAAAAAATATATATTTTTTCTTGAAACAAAAATAGGTGGACTAGATGGATTTTGACGAGTTAAACAAGAATATGCTTTCACTTTTTTCTCATCATCACCTTATTCAGCGGTCACACTATAAAACTCGAGAATGGAGTGTCCAATTAAGACTATAACTAAAGAACTATTTATACGATTTTGATAAATGATACACCAAAAGATGCATACGAAAATTGTCTTCAAGGTATGTGAAAAATATTTTTTATTCGCTCAAGAATTTCAGAGTTATGGATCAAAATTTTCAAGATTTTTCAAAAAAAATTTAATTTTTTTCACTACTAATTACCGAATAACTACGGAAATATTAACTGAACAAAAAAATATTTAAATTTAGCTCAAAGATAATTTAAATCGCTATCCACTTATTGGAGTTTAATTTATCTTAATAGGACAAACCGTTCTCGAGTTATACAAGTCCAACTGCCTAAAGGCAAGGTCATTGCAGTCATGCCCATAAAAAAAATCGATACGTGATAGAAAAAAAGTAAAAACTGATTCTTATTTAGCACGTTAAATTCCATCTAATCCACCTCCTTTTTTTATTTAAGACGAAAAATTTTTTTTTTTATTTTTTTGCCCACTATTGTATTTCCACTTAACTGTAGTATCCTAAATTAGCTGTGAATGCAATCATGATTTGTGCATCAATTTTTATGATACGTAGTTTTATTTACTCGTAGTTTTGCCAGCTTTGAGATAAATGTGATAAACTTAAACATTTTTGATGATTTCATTTTTAAAAAGAAGTTTTAGTAAAAAAAAATAAATCTTGAATTTAGCATGAACAAATTTATATAGTGAAATATACTCGAGTAATCGGTTTATTTAGGGCGCAATATTAGACATGTCCATAAAAAAATATCGACCTGATGGGAAAAAAACTGAATGCAGATTCGAGTTTAGCATGCAGAATTCCATCTGGTTCACATATTTTTTTTTTTGAAGGAGCACGAAAAAAATTTTTGTCGACCAGTGCACAGTGTTCCGTTTCAAAAATAAAATGGAAATAAAGGTGCAGGCGAGTTTAAGTTTTGAGTTTGGACCTCATAACCATTGCGGAGGCGGGTCCAGAGGGTCTTAAAGTTGGACACCTCGGGTGTTCAAAAAATTTAAAACGATCCAAATTTGTTATATCTCAGCCGATTTTTTAATGAGTAGATTCTGCTAGTCGAGATCTACAAAAAACATTGTCGTATGTGTAGGTTATCTCTTTTAGTTTAAGAGATATTTGTGATCAAACATTAAAATTTTTATTTTTGGACCTATCTTGGTAAAGTTTTTTCGCTATAGCGGATCCAAATTTCACTCGATTTTTTTGAAATATTTTTTAATTTCTGGATCGTTTTAAATTTTTCGAACACCCGAGGTGTCGATCTTTAGGACCCTCTTGACCCGCCCCCGTAATGGTTTTAAAGTCCAAACTCAAAACTCAAACCGTTTGGAAATTCCAGATTTATTTCCATTTTATTTTTGAAACGGGACACTGTGCAGTGTTATTAATGTTTGATGCTGGCAACATAATAGTTTTCATGTTAGTAACATAACTATTTTATTTTAGGTAACATTTACTCATACTAACATACACAAGTCTCCGCCCTTCAAACATTTGGAAAATAAATTTGTTGTCACTTCTTAGTGACTTCTAAATGATTGCCGGAAGATTGTTCGAAAAATACAAAAATAAAATACATTGCTATTGCACATTAATCGTACAGACGTCACTTCTAAGTGACTTCCACATGATTGCCAGAAGTGTGTACGAAAGTTACAAAAACAAAATACATTATTATCGTCCTTCTAATAGTAAACTTGAAGTCACTTTTGGAAGATAATAAGATGATAATTCGAATTTAACAAAAACAAAATACATTACTATTGCGCAATAATCTTCTCGGCGTGTGTTGGGAAGATTGTCAGTCTTTTATGAAAAGAAAACAACACAATAAAGAAGCAGGTAAAATCATGCATTTCAGTAATAATTTAACTTTGGTACAGTTTAGTTGCAATATTAAATATAAAAAGAAAAATGTTCTTGATAATTACATAAGTGTTTTTTATTGTTAATAATATCATAATTTGGAATTATTAACAAAGGAAATTTTTAAAAGGTAAGTAAATCTTCTTAAACTTTTATTTAGTAATATTGAATTTTACTCACAAATTAAATTTATTTTAGGGAAAACTCCATCAAAAATATTTAAAGAAGTCCAAAACTTTGCTTGTAAAAGTGTCTTGTCGCATTCTTTGCACAAAAGGTAATCTAAATACAATTTAACCACAAAAAATATTATTAATCTTCTTTTCTTTTTAAAGGTACCGGATTTCACCAGAAATTTCTCATGAAGATTTCATTATTAAATGTAAAATTAATTTGTATGTGAATTATCTCTTTTGTAGTGTTATATAAGTATTTGTAGATAATTGTAAAATAAAGATAATTATGAAATATAAAAAAAAACTTTAATTTTAATTATAAATACAGAAATAAAAAATGCTAAATCATCTTCTAAAAGAGACTAAGATGACACTTCTGTGATCATCTTCCGGGTGGCGTCCAGAAGAGTCTTCTTCGAGTCGTCTGGAAGACACTTCTGCGTGGAACAGTTCTTGATACTTTGGCAATAGTTTTGGCTATGAGTTTCAATTTCTGGAAGACAGGGGAAGTCAATGTGTATTTTATTGTGTACATGTTGCTTCTGTTATTAACATGTTTTGTTTTGTCTGATAACATGATTTTTTAATGTTAAATTATCTAACATTTTGTTTATATTATTTTCTATTTTTTTTTTTTTATACCCTACACCACCTTAGGTGGGGAGGGTATTATGCGTTTGTGCTGATGTTTGTAACACCCAAAAATATTGGTCTAAGACCCACCTTAATTTATACCAATCGGCTTAGAATCACTTTCTGAGTCGATTTAACGATGTCCGTCCGTCCCTCCGTCCGTCTGACCGTCTGTCCGTCCATGTAAACCTTGTAATCAAACTACAGGTCGCAATTATGAACCAAAATTTATAAAATTTGGTACACATGTTTCTTTTGATCCAAGGACGAAGCCTATTTAAATTGGTTATGATCGGTTCATTATTTCACCTAGCCCCCATACAAATGTCCTCACGGAAAAGTGTTTAACGATCATAAATCCCTTAAATATAGAAATATTTTAATGAAATGACATATAAATTTTTCATTAATCTTAATAAGTGTGCCGATTTTTAAAAAGATCGGTCCATAATTACCCATAGCTCCCATATAAACCCCTTTCCGAATATCACTTTAACGGCCATAAATCACATTAAAATGTTAGTATCAAGTTAATAATCGACACAAATAAGTTTTATATGAACATAAATGATAGTGCTAAATTATACAAAGATCGGTCCATAATTTACCATGGCTCGCATATAAGGGGCCCTATCGGGAATCCCCCAAAAGTGAATAAATTCATATAAATGTCAGCATCAACGTAATATTCTGTATTCGTATGTTTTATTTTACACTTATGAGTATCGGTCCACATTTGACTCTAAGTCTAATAAAGGACCCCTCCCAGAATTATACTGTACACATTGGTGTAGGGTATCATATGGTCGGGCTTGACCGACTATATCTTTTTCTCTCGTTTTTTTTTTTTTTTTTTTGTAAATTAACGTTCATTTAAAATAGTCAATTCATTGTTTAAATTTAGAATTTACGATATATAAATAGTATATAATTTTTTTGTTTAATAAATTTTTTAAATTGAGAATTTTTTTGAATCATTATTAATGGATCAACGATTTTTTATTTTATTTTAATGAAATTTGGGATCATTTGGTATATAGTTAATAACTGGGCTATCTTAGAATTAGGCAAAGATAGCATGGTTGGGTGGGTAGAGACCATGGAAGAGGATTTAACATATATCCCTTTTCGACTAAGCTTCTCCATTTTCCTTTTTTTTTTCATCATTCTCTCTCCCTATGCTTTTTCTATTATTATTTACTTTCTTTTAATATATATTTTTTTTTTGTCGATTCAGTAGCTACCTAATTTTATATTGTGTAGTGAATCGTAAGCTATCTCTATAAGGGCAAGATACTCCCCCATTTTCCATGAGCATGGCCGGTACTATAGGTAACACATTCCCTAGAGAGATATGCCCCTGCGGTTAGGTTCGTTACAATTGTCTTTAGCTCAAGACATTTCATAGCAATTTTTCAAATCCTTTTTTAAAAACAAAGGTTTATCATAAATTCATAATTAATTGAAATTAAATGTTTTTTAATATTTTCTTATATATAGCCTGATTTAATCATTTTAATTTTTTTCTTTTAGTATCTATTAATTTATTTTTGGATTAAAAATTATTTATTAATAACATTTGATATGAACTTGAGAAAGTATCACGTTTTTTTTATACCCACCATCAAAAAGATGGGGGGTATATTGATTGTGTCATTCCGTGTGTAACATGTCGAAGGAATCATCTAAGACCCCACAAACTATATATTTTCTGGGTCCTGGTTAGATTCTGAGTCGATCTAGCTCATGACGTTCATGAATAAATTAATTTTTCGAAACAATTTATAAATTTAATATGACAAATGTTCATTACATAATGTTAGAATTATTCTGTTAAAAAATATAATAAATTTTTAAAATTGTATGCCAGAAAAGTGTACTGAAATTTATGATTTTATTTTTTATTCTATTCACCCTTATTACGAGTATCGTTGTCGTAGTCGAAGTCGACAAAATCAATGTTAATTGCATGTATTTTTTTTTGTTGTTGTTTCCCAGCAGGCCATGTCTTGTAGAAAATATCGACGATGTCTTGATGATGTGTCACAGTCTTCGACGACACATGTACTACAGCTCCGAACAAACATTGGTGACATTTTCGAACAAAGGGTACTTAAGTCATCAACGATAACCTGAGCGACAGTGTCATGTATATTTTCGTCAACCATTTTAAAAAAATAAATTAAAAAAAAGTAGGGTTCCGCCGAGATTTGAAACCCAGGCCACCAATTTCTATCTTAATTATTGAATAGTCAAGCGCACTTACCACTTCAGCTACAACAATCTCTACTTTTTAATGGTTTTATTTATCTGATAGATATTGATGACATTGTCATGCAGTATGTCGTGTGTTTGGTTTAACTCACGACATTCTCGCTGGACATTTTACTTATGTTGTCACCGAACTATATGTACGACAATTTAGTATATTTTATTATTGAAGTCGCCGAAAATGGGGTATGATGACAATATATGTGACTTTTAATCAAGCTTGTCATCTACATGCATTTTCTTGATGGACATGTGGCCTGCTGGGTTACGACAATCATAATACGAAATTATAACAAGGTTGGAAACCGATACCGTTATGAATACCGATACCGATTAAATACCGTTTAAAGTTGGTTACCGTAACTGATACCGATACCGAAATTATTATTTTGTTAAAAATACCGGTACTCAAATACCGTTTCCCTCTGTACCGGTATATACCGGTATTTTAGTTTCGGTATTTTAAAAATACAAATTTTCAACATAATATTATTCTTAATAATAATGTAATATTTATAGAATATTGTTTTAAAGAGGACATTTATTGTTCACTTTTTTGTTATATAGATTGCGATAAATATATTTTTAAAGAGGTTTCAATGTCTTAAACTTAATGTGAATTCTATTTGATAAAAAGTCTTACTGCGAACACAGAAATGCTTTATTATTTATTAATATGATCTCAATTATTTATCATTTGAACATACTGTTGAAAGTATTGATAGGTTCTTGATATTTCCTTTTATGAAGATTCTTTCCTTAGTCCTGTAGTCTCCAAAAGACCGACAAATGTTCTTCTATCTTTGAAGAATAAATACAAAGATTTCTCGGGAAATTTGTGATTTTTCATGTCTTTCTCTGAGGTAACTTTTTGTCCGTGATTTCCGGGAATTTTAAAAGCAGTTAAGTGAAAGAAAACTGCACGAATTTCAACAATAGTATATTACCTATTTGCGAAATTTGTTTAACGATTGTAATATAATATGCTAAATCCAGCTGGGAACTATGTATTCATATAATTTCATTATTCTTTGAATTTCTTGTATAGAATGAATCTTAGGTATGGATTCAAACAAACATCGTGTCAGTACTAAGAAGCAGCAAGAAATAAACTTAAACTTATTGAAAGGATCTTGTAGGCATCTTAAATATACGATATAAATTTTTCATTGGTATGGACAACATCCGGAATTAATCTCTAGAAATTTTGAAAAAACATGTAGAATGTTAAGAAAAATAGTCTTATAGCATTATGTTCCAATTATTATAAGAAGTTGACATTTTTCGCAAATATTTTATTCGATCGCTTTCACTATTTAAGTAAGTACGTTTCAATATGGAACAGCCTATTGAATCTACAGACAATTTTATACCATTTGAACTAACATTTAAATTACCTCAAACTCTACATTTTTAAGTGAATTTTTAATAAATTCATTAATATCGTGTTTCGAAGCTTGTGTAAAAATGTTTAAATTTGTATAATGTCTTTCATTTTCTGGCTCAAATACGAAATTTTTTGATACATGTCTGATATATGTATATATGAATAACGATTCTGCGAATATCCAAAAACGTGTTTCATAATTTATAAGTCAGAATTCATTTAATTTGAAAAATCAGTGCAATAACAATTTTTTAAATTTATTTTTTCATCGCGATACCTGGGAGATCAAAAAGTCCGGAAAATTTTCTCCTGAGCGTTTTCAGAGTTTGAATTACATTTGAATTTCTTACTTTCATCAATAAATAATTAGTACTTTCTTGCTAGAGCACAATTTCTCCTCTACAAAATCTCTCCTCCAAAATTCCTTTTCATGGTATTCTGTTTTTTTGTGCTACTCCACAGATCTTTGCACAATTTAACATTTTGCAATTTTATTATAAAATTAGCCTTTTTTGAAAAAATGTAATACAAAATTTGTCCAAATTTTTAATTTCACTGTACTGCAAAAAATTATACCAATTTGTCTTTAAAGTCGAGTTTAATATTCCTAAACGCTTTGTTACCATAAAACAAGCAATTTTAAAATGTTATGAAGTTCTCTAACGAAAAATATTCATACTTTAAACATTTCAAGAGAAAATTATTAAATTAAATGTACAAATTTATTAAATTAAGTATACAAATATGTAATTTAATCATTTTTTCGCGAAATTTAATTAAAAATTATTTAAAAATTTAACTTTTTTTAAGATTTTTCCAGTTTTTTTAATAATAACGGTATTTACCGGTATTTCTGTTTCGGTAACGGTATACCGATACCGATATAATTTAAAATACCGTTATCGATACCGTTACCGAAATAAAAATAAATTGAATACCGATACCGTTATTCGTTTCGGTTTCCAACCTTGAATTATAATTTAACAAGCTCCCGAAAACGTTTTATTTTTATTTTTCAATCAAAATAAATATCTTTAATGTTCAAAATGTTTTTTCATTTGTTGAAAAAAATATGTGAGGGATTTTTATTTTTAAAATAAATATCCATCAATGATGAAAAAAATAAATATCTTTAACGATAAATATCAGTTCGAAAAAAATTCAAATGATTATTTTTTTTATTCATACTTTTGTTTTGTTTTCAAAATATTTTTTTTTTTTTATTCAAATGAAATTGTTGTTGTTTAGAATTTTTTCCATCCGATGAAAAAAGTTCAAAATAATTTTCAACTTATGAAATAAATATCACAAAAGATATTTATATTTTTGTTTCCATCATGATGAAAAAAATTAAAATATTGATGAAAATAAAAAAATCATGATGGATTTTTATAATTTTTTGAACATTAAAGATTGTTTTTAGATTGAAATAAATATAAAAAGATTGTTTTTTTAGTATTAAAATCCGGTCTCTGGAATTTAAATTTTAAAATTATATGAAATTTGAGTACAAAAAATTTTAGTTAATTTTTTAGTTTTCTTTAAAAAACAAATAAAATTTAATTTATTTTCTTGTAAATGATGAATATTTTTAGAACTTTTTTATGAATTAATCATTTTTGAATTTTTATTCAGGCTCAAGTTCATTATTGTAATAATTTTTGTAGAATACAGAAAAAGATTTATTAGACACTAGCAGGATGGAATGCATTTTCTGATCCGCTACGATCTTCTTCAGCATCCATTGTGCCTTTTAGTGCTAATCGTAAAGTTCTTTCATTTAACTCACACTTTTTGAAGAATTAGAATACGAAACTTCATCACTTTACATATTCTAAATTCTTAAGTATTAAGTTGAAATAACTTTACAAAAGCTTTTTCTTAAGCTATGTATTAGGGTGATCGCCGCGGTTTTCCAGCCGGTTTTAAAACCGGTTTTTTCAGTCAATGTGCTGTCGGTTTTTTCAAAATGTTCATTTTTCGAATGTCGAATATACCGGTTTTTTTAAACACAAAAAACCGGTTTTAAAAATAGCATTTTATTTCAGAAAACATGTACTAAATAGTGATAGTGATATTTGAAAATTTAGGAATAATTTTTTAAATATTCATAAAGACTGATTTCTTATGTTTTTAAAATATAGTTTAAGTCTAAATTGGAATTTATTCTGTAATATTAAACAAATAATAATTGATATTTCCAATATTTCCATTATTTTTTAAAGGTGTTGTGTTAAAAAAGTTTCACCTGCAGAATCGTTTTAATTGAGACAAGCTTCCATATTAAGCCATGGTTTCTGTTAATGCTAACTAAAATTTAGATGATTTTTTCTACAATTTTGAAACATAATTATCTTCTAGTCATCTAAATATATAATTTGCTTAGCATTTTTTCCTCTTTCCAGAGTTTTCTGAAGCTACCAAATGACGTAGAAAATTAAAATTTAGCTTAATTATAAAACTTTTTGTCCAAAAAATCCTAATGGAGCCATATTTTGAAATTTTTATCAGGGGCGGATATAAGAGGATTTATGTGTCTTTTTCTAAGAATTTTTTCTCTTTCCAGAGCTTTCTAAAGCTCCCAGAAGACAGAAAATTAAAATTCAGCTTAATTATAACCCTATTCGTCCTACAGAGCCAGATTTTGAAATATCTATCAGGGAGCGAAAATACGTGGATCTATATATATATGGATTTAATTATATCTTTCCTAAGCAATGTTTCCTTTCTAAAGCTTTCTAAAGCTCCCAGACGACGTAAGAAACTAAAAACTATTCGTTCAACAAATTCTAACAGTGCTAGATGTTTCTACCAGGGACCAAAAAGTCTGTTTTGGTATTAAGAACTTTTCAGTTGCTATACTTATTGTTTGCTCTCCAAATCCTATAAAAAACTGATTCTGTATTTCGGCCAGGGAGCGCAATTACGACGATTTTTTAAATGTTTACGAATTTAAAACTTTAATCAACATAATTACAATAAATTTGAACGGCTTCAAATAATTGACTTCGATTAGGGAGAGGAAGGTGTCTAAGTGTTGTTCATATTTTTTTCTTTTAATTTTCGGATTTGTTTGTGCATATTTTCATTATTATATTATTTTTTCTGACATTGTAAGGCTTTTACGCTTGTATTTAATAAATTTTAACTTAATTATAAGAATTGATTTTTTTTAAAGAAATGTAGTCTTTTGATATAAATATTAACTTACCGGTTAATATTTATATCAAACCGGTTAACCGGTTTTTTCTGAATTTCAAAAAGTGCAACCGGTTTTTTTAAAATACCAACTATTCGAACTATTCGAAAACCGGTTTCTCAAAAAAGTCGAATAATCGATCACCCTACTATGTATACACGGTTGTCAGATCTAACAATGTTGGCAGATCTGGCAATGTGATGGCAATGTACTGACAATGAAAAATTGTTAGCAACAGTTAAATTGCCAGTTTAGACGATTGTAAGAAAATCTTACAATTTCATTGCCAGACAATTGTCAGACAAAAATTGTCAGTTTACACTGTTAGCATGTTGTTGTATGGCAAAAGTTGCCAGATCCATGGTCAGACATTGCCAGAACTGTCAAACAGAAATTGTGTGTTAAAATAATTTAATTTAAAATTTGTGTATTTTCATAAAATTTAAAACAATGATACAAAAAAAAAAAAATATTGCAACTATTTTAGCTGCATATGTGCTCGAAAGTAGCAAGGACGAAGACAAAAAAACAAAAAGGCGCCGCAAAGTGTGGGTGAAGAATTGGGTGCTTCGCCGCCAGCAGGAGGGATTTCACTCTAAATTGCTCATCCAATTTCGAAGTGAAGAGCCGGATTTGTATCGTAATTTTTTAAGAATGGACTCTAAGCAATTTGATAACCTGCTTAAATTAGTGACTCCATATATCCAAAAGCAGGACACCAACATGCGAAAAAGTATTTCGGCGGGTGAGCGACTCGTCTTAACCCTGCGATACCTAGCTACTGGCGAGAACTTTCGGTCACTGCTGTATTTATTTCGTATTCCAGCCTCAACAATATCGAAAATTATATCGGAAGTTTTAGATTCAATTTATAAAGTGCTTGTGGATACGTATTTGAAGGTAAGTTGATTTTGTTCATTCATAATGGCATAAACAAGATTTAAAATAATTTGTAGACACCAAAAAAAGCAGATGCTTGGGAAGCTATTGCTGGCAAATTTAATGAATTGTGGCAATTTCCTCATTGCATTGGAGCAGTAGACGGGAAACATGTAGTAATGGATGCTCCAGCCAATTCCGGCAGTATTTTTTATAATTATAAGGGCACGCACAGCATCATATTAATGGGCATTGCAGACGCGGAGTATAGATTCGTGTATATTGATGTAGGTCGTAATGGCAGATTTTCTGATGGCGGCGTTTTTAATCGGTGCACTTTTGGTCAGGCGTTGGATACTAACCAACTTTGCTTACTACCTCCTAAGGCATTACCCGGACGACAAGAACCTGTACCATGTGTACTCGTTGCCGACGATGCATTTGCTTCGAGATGAACAGCCGTATTCGCAAAAATTTTTAATTTATGTTTTATATACATACTAACTAATACACAATTAGGCTCTTAATGTATTTATTAAGAAAATCGTATTCAAAAAACTATTTACTACCTAAATTAACTAATAAAAAGTTTTTTGTTTATGTAGGCAACCCTTCTCAGTTTCTCTCTCATTCTTATTGTTAGTGTCGTTAGCATTAAGAATAAATTATTCGTTAACTGTTTTTTTCTATTATTATTTTGGATATTCTAATATGTTTTTGACGATAAATAAGTTTTTTTATTTTGGTAAAAATCTTTTTTTGTTTGTATAAATATACTAATGTATAAATGAAATAATTTTATTTAATTTTTGTTTGATGTAATTATATGTATCCGAATAACGAATATTCGGCGATAAAATCAGCATCACTATTTCATATTTTGCTTTGTTTGAACATTTTTGTTGAAATTTTGATAAAATTTTACAATTTTATCATTTTTATTGTTAAAATGCATAAATTTTAACCCGGAGTTGATATGATAGATTAATTACACCTTAATCTAAGACGTATATATATTAATGTACTATTTAGATTTACGTTGAAACAACAAATAATGAAAATGTTAAACATATGCGATTGTGGCGAACATTGGGTTGACATGCCGGCAGCCGGAATGATGATATTTTAATTCAAAAGCACACAAAATATACTTTTTCTTGTTTATGTTTCTGATTTTAATTCAAATAGTTTAAACTATGTATATAGTTTAAAAATAATTACAGAAAATATGATTCTATCTCGGAATTCATTTAATGCGTTTTTAAATAGATATTCTGAAACATTTTCTATTTTATTACAGATTTTAACATTCGGACATTTTAAAATACATCGTTTTTGTCAAAATGAATCAAAAAATGTAGCATTATTTTTATTTTTCTTGAAAAGTGTAACGGAAATAATCTTAAAATATGGTCTTAAAGTAGGGTAGAACCATTATTAAAATTTTTAGTTTACAAGGCTTTACCAAAGGTATAGTAAGCAAATCAACGTTTTTGAAATGGTTAGTAAAGCTGTGTTAAGTTTTTTTGAATACGGCTGGTAATCTTTTAAAGCCGTATAGTCAACGCGCCATCACAATGGTGCTACGTGTGTTTAATTATCGACTAAGTCGCGCACGACGCATCATAGAAAATGTGTTTGGCATAATGAGCTCACGTTTCCGTGTACTCCGCAAACCAATAAGCCTGAATCCGGAAAAAACAATTAAAGTGACACTTGCGTGTTGCGTGCTCCACAACTATTTAATGACAACAAATAAAAAGAAGTACGCACCGGCGAATGCATTTGACCGATACGATGGCAATGGTGAACTTATCCCAGGTGAATGGCGTAGCGAGGAAGCGGCTGGAAATTCAATGTATGCATTGCAACCACCACGTACTGATGGTGTCTACACGAAAGATATTAAAAAAGAATTTACAGACTATTTTGTGGAAGAAGGTGAACTGGATTTTCAGTACACACAAATAACGCGGCAATGAGCATACACACAAATATATTATATATATTTGTTATTTTGTTCTGAAAATTGTTATATATATATATATATATATATATATATATATATATATATATATATATATATATATATATATATATATATATATATATATATATATATATATATATATATATATATATATATATATATATATATATATATATATATATATATATAGTAACTGAATTAACTTTAATACACATGAGTACAATTAATTGTACCCCTTATGTTTTATCTTATAATATTTTTAACTGAATTTTAATAAACATGAATACAATTCATTATATCCGCTATATTTTACCTTATTTATAATAATTTCAAACATCGAGTAGAAATAAGTATGAAAACAAGTAACAAGTTTATTTCACTTTCTATACATACTTATTTAATTAATATTTCTTAAAACAAAACTAAAATAATTTCATAGATATACATATATATTATAATAACAAAACAAAGAAAATTTTTATATTCATGGATAAAAAAGTATCAAAACCTAATTCTCAAATATTTTATTTATTGAAATTCAAACTATAACAAAAAAAATATTGACTATACATCTTTTACTTTTAAGTATTGATATTCAATCTATAACAAAAATTTTATATTCAATTATTGTCTCTGTTTCATTTTCAAAACAAAAATGTTTTCTTTTTAATATTTTGTTGTTTAACACATTTTTGAGTACAGAACTTCATGATTCAAATACAACGTTTATTAATTACGGCCCTAAGGGGCCGTTATTATAACCTACCAATAAGGTATCAGATAGTTAAAGGTAAGATAAACTAAAGTGAACGATATAGTGAGCTTTATCTACTTTTGGTTATTACAACTTGGTTTTAAGGTAAATTTTATAATTTTAATAATACGGCAATATCAAAGCAAAAACCGATTACTTTTGGCCACTTAACGTAGTGGCAACGTGTACTATTTGAACGTAACTGCCACTAACGGAAATATAAACAAATAAAAAACAAAGAAATTTTTTAAATAAATGAGTTTAAGCAAACTAAAAGACAACGCCAGAGTAAATATAAATATAGATAGAAAAATTACTAAAAACTACAGCGGAATAAATATGATTTTATTTATTTCTTTTAAAAGCAGAAAATATGGCAGCTCTGAATACATAAACCTTCCGATAAAAGTTAATGGTTAGATGTTCTTACATTTAGCTTATCGGTCACTTTTGGCTTAACTTATACTTATAATAACCAAAAATGTTAAAGTGAACTATAACAACTTAACTTTAGTTATTGGAAAGTTATAATAACGGGCCTAAGAAACTAATTTACATTTGTAAAGAAACAGTAAAAATATGTCAAAAATAACAAATTTTAGAGTTAAATTATATTTTTGGATGTTAGTTGTAATTAACCAGAAAAAAAAATAAAATAGAAGTTGTTCAGTGTTTTTGCCAATTATATGACTTCTAAATCAATATACAACTAAACTACTTGTTGATCCATTTCTAAATTATTCGTAATTTTGGAAGTGGTTAAAATTAACACCCCAAAAAATCATTAATCATAATGTAAAGTAGTTATATTTCACATTTTTATTTTTATAACAAATTTATTATTTAATCTTAATGAAATTTTATAATTAGAAATTATTATATCTTTTACAAAAAAAAAAAAAAAAAAAAATCGTCATCGTCTAAATTGAACCAAATCAACATTACATGAACCCTTAATGCATCTTTTGTATACAAATTATAACAGGAAAACTATGAAAATTCAAATATAATTATATTTATTTAAAAAAGCATTATTTAAAAAACAAAATATGAGATAATTTGATTATCCTCAGAAACATTTATATCATTTCCTCTGTTTACATGTTTTAGTCAGAATTTACAGGACTTTTTTCTAAACTCTTAGTTTCTGTGTATATTGTTGCACTTCGGGCAATTTTAACTAATTATACCCTACACCACCATAGGTGGTTGGGGTATTATGTGTTTGTGCTGATGTTTGTAACGCATAGAATGAGTTATCCAACACCCACCTCAAAGTATACCAATCAATTCAGAATCACATTTTAAATCGATCTAACGATGTCCGTCCGTCTGGCTGGACGGCTGGCTGTCCATGTAAACCTTATGCACAAAGTACAGGTCGCAATTTTGAAGATAATTGAATGAAATTTGGCAGGTGGTACTTTTATGATACAAGGACGAAGCCTATTGAAATTGGTTATGATCGGTCCATTATTTCACCTACCCCCCATACAAATGTCCCCCCGGAATAGAGTTTTCACACTTAAAAATGCCTTAATATTAGGAATATTTTAATGAAATTCGGTCCAGTTTTGTGTAAGTACCAATCTTTGTACCAAATTTTATGAAAATCGGTCCACGATTGACCATAGCTCCCATATAAACCCCCTTCCGAAAATCACTTTAACGTGCATAAATCACATACGAAATATAGTATCAATTTAATATTCAACTCAAATAAGTTTTATATAAGTAGAAACAACATTGCTAAAATTTATGAGAATCGGTCCATAATTTACCATAGCTCCCATATAAACCCACTTTCGGAAATCGCCCTATAATTCTTAAAATCATCAATATATTATTATTAACCCATTATTCTGTACTTGTATACTCTATTTTAGATTTAATAAAAGTGTTGGTCTACAGCTGTAATATAAATCCACTTCCCGAATGTGTGTGCTCATACGCAATGGTGTAGGGTATCATATAGTCGGTCTTGACCGACTATATCTTCTTCTCTCGTTTAGACTAAAATCTTGACAATTATTGGAATAGAGATATGTTAAAGAAATTGAAATAAACATTAATACATTAGATGTTAAGTTTATTCTTACTAAATTTCAAAATGAAACAATTGCTATTACACTTTGAATAATATACATGTAAAATTAATATAAACAAATAAATAAAAATGTGAAAAATTAAGACCATTATTTAATAAAGTATTGGGCAAAAAACTTAATAATAAATTTTATTGTTGGAAAACCGCTTCGTTTTATTGGTGAACATTACTTTGTTGTAGGTATTGCTTGTTTATAGAATTTAATACCAAAAAATGTTCGCTACTTTTTTCGCTACAATAATAACTTATAAGATATGTAAAATAATTAGCCACTTACCTTTTTTATTTGCAGTATTTAGTATTTTTGATGTTTTCACTATTTTTTATTTAATTTTCACAAAACTCTTGCAATACAATTTTTTTTTATAAAATTAGTATTTATCTTTTGAATATTTTTTCACTAATGACAAAAAAATCTTTTGTGTTAAAAAATTTTTTTTTATTTTTTATTGCTACGATGAACTGTATTTTCGATTGTGAAATTCAATCAAATTTTTTCAGTAAAATTTCTTTTATTGCAATGGAATTGCAGTTATACGCTTAATTAATAATTAACAACAACAACAACCGAAAATTTATTTTTAATTAGAAATTAAACGAGATAAACAAATGTTTAAGTACACGAACTAATAATTAGTTCTGTAATCAAATACACATAACTAAGTTTGGTTGTGATTTGTATAATTTAAAAATCACTTTGATATTAGTTACCCTAACTATTAAAATATAAGTGAAAATCATATTTTCAACACAATTATGATTTTACTTTCATTAAAATCAAATAATTTGTCTATTTATTAAGTTTTAATTGTAGGAATAATATATTGATGTACTTTATTATATTTTTGTTATTACAACCATTTTCCAACCAATTCTTTTTCTGTGTGTACACTCCTCAAAAGTTTTTTATTAAAAATCATTAAATTGTATAGCCCAAAAGCAACCCATCAAAAACAGGAAAATTCAAAATTAAGAACATGTATATATTACACTTTTTAAGAAGTTATTAATAAATACTTCTAAAGTAGTGAACAAAAACTTAAAAAAAAAAAGTAATACAGGATGTTGTTATTACCGTATATTATTTTCAATAAAAATAGTTGTTTCATTAGTATTAACATATAATAAATATATTCAAGTAAAAAATTTAAGTAAGATTTTATTTCTCATTTAAATTTTTAATTCATTCAATCAACTACTTGATTGATTACATAAATTTGTTAATGGGAAAATTTGACTCTAGCGCTCGCGATAAATCCCGATTTGTAAAATTAAGGAGGTTGCACTATATATTAAAACATATATCGATAACAACTTGTCAGATTTTGTTCAAAAAACAATCAAAAAATTATAATTAGAATTATCTTCAAGTCGTTCTTACATAACTTTTTAATACGGTCAACAGTTATGGAGATATTAAGCCCATCTTATAAGAAAAAAAAAAAAAATTTATACAAAATTTCAATAAATATTTTTTTAAAAGCATCGTAAATATTTGAAAGTGTCAAAAATTAAAATTTTTATTCTTTATTCATAGAGATACATTTTGTTGCAAATAAAACAAGACATATTTCATTAAAATCAAGTTTTGGTTTTATTCACAAATTATTGAAAATACTCATTAGTAAATTACATAGAAAAATTCAAAAAATATATATCGACCATTCCAGGAAAGAACGCCCGAAATTGATGGCTTTCAATTTCGATAAAAATTTGTATACATAAACGCCATTAAGCCTTTTATCAACTTCAGCTTTCAGTTTTGTGAAATTGCAAAAACTCGCGATTTTATTTCGCTTTTTAATTTTCTCAAAAACCAAAAAAATTTCAAAAGTATGTAACTTTGAATAGCAATATCTCTGGAAAGACTTTGTGAATTTTAATGATTTAAACGGCCTTAAAATTTCGCATATGGCGGCTTTATGACGAACATTTTAAAAATAAAAAAGATTTTTTAAAAATGCATTTTAATGCAATTACATTTTTTAAATGCATTTTTTTTTTTTTTTTTTTTTGAATATGCTATTCAAATTTTTTAATTCTTTAACATAAATGAAAAGTTTGGAATCTTTACATTAAAATAAAAGTATAAAATTTTTGGGACGCGAAAATCTTATATGCATAATCCAATTTTTATAAAAACATGTTTAAAATTGTTCATATAAAAATAAAATTTTTTCTTGTTTTTGAAATTTTCTTTAAAATTTGTATAAAAGTTAACAAAATATAAAAAGTATGCAATTTTAAATATTCATATCTCTTGAAGTTATTGGTGGATTTTTGTAATTTAAAAAGTATTTAAAAGGCCATTGTATAGTTTTTGTGTAATTTAGTCAGCATTTCAAAAACCACGTCTTAGATCCATAATATTTTAAATGCAGTTTTTAGATGCATTTTTGTTAGTTGCGAATTTATTAAATTTTAATTTTTCAAAAGTGTATTTAAAAATGCTTAAAACAATAAATAGTTTTATACATAAAGTTTTACTATTTTTCAGGATTTTTTAAAAAATAACACAATAAATTTTTTTTTCAACAAAATACGTAAAGATACTCATAATACCAGAAAAATATAATTTTTATATGAAAAAATTTAAACTAGTTGAAGAAGAGGGGAAATTATGCACAGTACATGTGTGCGTCCCAAAAATTTGAGATTTTTATTTTAATGTAAAGATTCCAAACTTTTCATTTATGTTAAAAAAATTAAAAATTTTAATAGCATATTAAAAGAAAAATGCATTTAAAAAATGCAATTGCATTAAAATGCATTTTTAAAAAGTACTTTTTATTTATAAAATATTCATGTTTAAGCTAACATAATTACAATTCAAACGCCATTTAAATCACAAATTTCTGCAAAGCCTTCCCAGAAATATTTGTATTTAAAGTTGTATACTTTTGAGATTTTTTCAAAAGTGAATAAGCGAAATAAAATCGCAAATTTTCTGAATTTAGCGAATCTGAAAACGGAAATATTTATAGACACCCATAGACCTTATACCAATAAAATTTTATAAAAATCGGAGGACACTTGGTTCTTTCATGGAATGGACGATATATACATATTTTTTATTTTAAATTTTTCTATGTAGAATTTTTAGAATTTTTTAAAATAATTATTAAGAATTTCCAAAAAAGTTTAAAATATTTATTTTGTTCCACATTTTAAGTGGTGAAAATTTTCCTTTTTTGGAAACAATATTTTCCCCTATAATTGCCGTATTTATCATTATTTAATAATATTGTCAACTTGAACTTTAGATTAGATAAAAAATTAAATTTATTTAAAACATAAGACGTAAATATATGGTATTGTAAATATTGCTGATATACATACATGTAAATATAGGCACAATTCAATTCGATTTAAAACCTTATAATATTTAATATTTATAATAATAATAATAAAATGGTAATAAATAAATAAAAAAAAAAAACTTATATGTAAATAGATTTAGTGTACAAACTAATTAATTAATTAATTAATTATTTTAGGTAGTTATATATTTATTTATATCTTTAAGAAATTTGTAATTGTTTGGAATGTTTAATAGTTTTATTTTTTGTCTTTTTTGTATTGACTTAAAATCACGACACGAGTATAAAATCGATAAGTCGTACATTGGTTAATTTTTAAATTTCCAAATTATATAGACTTATGATTAATGGAATGTGTGATAAACTAAATTCATATGTATCTACAAACATATGTATGTATCTATATACATTTATTGTCTGTGTATTTGTTTATATTAATAATAGGTATGTAATTTATATAATTAAAGCATTGTAAGTAGTCTTTTAAAGTTTCGTTTTGGTTAAAAGTTTTGTGGAATTTTTATTATCTGGAATGACGTTGATGTTCTGACCGTAGGATGGGTTTTTCTTCTGGTGCAATACACTCGCATTCACGTACACAGGCGTCGGCCGCTGACTTACAATGGATGGGGGAGGTGGGGTTGCTATAGTTGTCGGTTCGTTTTTCTCCTCTTCCACCGACTGTGATTTGTTCGCTATGTGTTTCATTTGCTCCCTCTCTTCTTCCTCCTCCTCCTCTTCTTCCTCTTCCAAAATTATATCTCCGCCCACTAGGGCTATGCGTTTGATGGTCCTTGGCGTTATTATATTCGTTGGAATGTTGACTTGATCGTTTTGGTTGTTGTTGTTGTTGTTGTTGATATTGATATTCTTGCTGCTGCTGTTCTGGACAAGAGTGGGAATGGGCATTTGTTCGTTCGTCGTTGACGCTAACGCCAATTCTTCGCTGTCCATCTTCGGTTCGTTCACGTTCGCGTTCTCTGTAGATGTCAGAATCGGTGTGGGCTCTGATATCTGCAACGGCACTGGTTTTGATTCGGTCGTATCTTTGACTGTTGTTTCGCTCAGCTTGCTGCTCAATTCCATAGCTGGCAATTGGACGGAACTGCTGAAGCTGGTATTTTGTGGATCCACTGCCGAAACCATTGTGCGACTGTGCGACATGTGGCTCAATCCGGTATCTTTCCATTTCTCTAAAACAAATGAGAGTGACTTAGTTTTTTGCCCCATCACCACTGGCCAAATAAACAATACAATCACATACCTGCCACACTACTGCCATTATTGCCGCCGCCACCACCACCACCGCCAGTATGTTTGCCAAATGGCAACAAACGACCCGGTTGACACATGATTACTGTCTTGTAGGCCTTTCGATACTGTTTGTTCATTATCACATAAATTATAGGATTAATGCATGCCGATAGATACAGCATTATGTAGCTGAGTATATGAAAATTCGGATGTTCAACATCTTGATCGGCCACCTTGGCAATGGTAATAGGCAAATAACAAATAACAAAACTCAAAAATATTGCCAGTACCATCTTAGTAATGCGCCATTCATTACGTTTTGCTCTCACCTCTCTCTGATCTTTGATACGAGTGGGTGTCTGCTTTTGTACCGCCTCTTGTTTAACATCGGTCGAAAAGCTACTACTATCGGCCGATGAAACTCTACTCTGTCCATTACCAGTTTCAACATTGCTAGCCGTTGCCACCGGCGTTGTTCTTAAATTATTTGGTATTGAGTTTTGTTTATTTGCATGACGCTTCAAACGTTGTTCAGACTTGTGAACAACCCAAAAGATTTTCGTATAACAGGCGATAATTATTATACACGGTATTACAAAAGCAGTTACAAACAATGTTGTCTTACTGCTGTGACCATGATCATCCTCCAATATAGAACACGTTCCAAGTTTGGGATCATAATCAAATGTACCCCAGGCACCTACCAATGTTGGTAACTGCATGCCATAGGAGAACACCCAACAGAATATTATCATGGCTGCAATCCAATGTCTTTTATAGATCTTGCCATATGAACTATGATGAGCAATCATAACATATCTGTGATGGATAAAGAGAAAAAATTGTCATTAACAGTATATTAGCAATTTCAAGAATGTATAGTGAAAATAAATTTGTAACATTGATCTTCAATTCCCTACCAGCATTTGAATGTCACGGGTCCATAATATTATGCCCAAAAAAAGTTTTGCGTTTTGTTTCAAAACGGGTATCAGAGCAAAATTTTTTTTTTATAATTTTAAGACCTGTTAACAATAAATCAATAACTACAAGTGGAACGCTAACTTTTAGTTAGAAAAAGTTATAATAAAATCTTTAACAAGCATATTTAATCGATAAATTGTTCCAGTTATTGTTTTAACTTTCTGTTTATAAAACATAAAATAAAAAACCTATCCAATCTGAAACAAGGGCACGTTAGTTAAGACAAAAATATTAAAAACTTTTTTCGCTAAAATGTAGTAGTTTTAGTTTGCAAAACGGGAAAAATTATAATTCTTTTCTTTTTATGGTTAAAAGATTAAAAGGTTACATTGTAGAAAGTATGAACCATAATTATTTTCCAAAAAATGCTATAGACAAAAAATTTTAAAATATTAAAATTTTTTTAAAACCCATTTCATAAATAAAACTCAAATACACTTTGTTTAATGGGACTTTCTACATCGAAATCTCAAAAAAGCGTGTCCTTGGGACACTTTTCTAAACTTTAGAATCGATTTAACACTTTAATTCTAATAAAAATTAATATATAATAAAACCAACCTGTTAATGGTTATCATAGCAATACATAATAGAGAGACGCCAATATTGCCATACTGTATAAATGGTATCATCTTACAGAGAACATCTCGAGGTCTCCAAGTGCCCTCAATAAAGCGAAAAGCATTAAATGGCAAAACTAAAGCGCAGAATAATAAATCGGCTATACACAAGCTGTAATTAGAGATTATAGTATAAAGACACAATATTGGATAAATATATATAAAATCACTTTTAAATTATGATAAAAAGTCAAGTCTTTAAAAGTGAAAGATTGAAAAGAAAATGTTTAGGAAAGCTTCATTAAAAAATAAAATTATATAATATTACTTGAAATTACCTCATTATAAAAGCTGCTGCCACATTACGAACTTTTGGGCATTTGATTAAAGCTGCAACTGTGAGAAAATTACCAAAAATTCCCACAATCATGATCAGCAAAGTCATAACGGCTGCAAATGTAAGCATTGATGATGAAAATCTGAAAATATATGGAAATTAATATTTTTTATCACTGTCATAAATTTTTACGAGAATTTTAAAAAATTTTTACAATTCTTTAGAATATATTTAAGTTTATGAAATCTATTTAAAGCATTTAATACCAAGCGATATTTAAAAAATAAAATAAAAATCCCCGCATTTGCAAGTAAAGTCCCCAAGCGACCATAAGTTATCATTACACAAATTTTTTGTATTAAACAACTTAAAATAAGGGCTTCAAAGTACCAAAATTACTCTGCAAACAAATACAAATTAATTTGTATACTTTTAAGATATAAATTAAAATATTTTTCCGTAAATACACTAAATTTTTAATCAATGAAAATAATTTTCCAAATTAAGTATTTTTTTCCGAAAGACTCGGTCAAATTATTGTGTGTGACAATTATGTGATGATTCTCAATGAATGAATGAAAGCAACTGTAATTCCAAAATTTTTCTTCTGTTAACAACCCTTTGAAATATTCTGTCTTATTTTTGCGATAACCTCTTTATCAGAAGGAAGTTTCTTTATATTTACATCTAGTTCTTTCATAATTCTTTGACGTTTCTTTTAATGATTTTTTTTTTAATATTTTCCTTTGAATTTCAATGAATCTCATTGATTAGTCAATGTAATACATGCCAAACCCATAGATGTTTCAAATATTCGGTTGACTTCACGGCGAGTTGAGTTCCCAGTGAACAAATATTTATGTTTGTGCATACGATTGGTAAGCATAGGAATTGTTTGAATATCGTAAAAATAATTCAAGCAATTGTTAATGCAACACACTGTTCGTTATCTTTCCACTTGTACTATGTGTATTTGTATGAGTGAGTAAATGTCTGTCTTTACAAGTAAAGGAGTGAGTGAGAGGTATAGAGTAAATATTAGGTCATAAATGTCACCAAAAGAACATTTAGAAATAATCAAACTATTTAAACCAAAAACACATCAACTTATCTAAATGATGACAGACAAATTTAAAGAATATTTTTTTATTTAATGTGTGATCGTTTAATCACTTCGCAGTTTCTTATAGTTTGTACAGTGGCGTACAAAAGTGTTAACATTGAAAATTTGAAGTTATGTTTGTAACTTTATTTGGATTTTTTACTCATGATACAATAATACAAATTATAATCGCTGTAAGAGCTACCCCAACTCTGGAGAGTTGTAATTTTCAACTATTTTTGGGTCAAATAGAAGCCTACAATTTTTGAAGTTATTTTGAATGGTTTAAAACATCTTAAATAAAAGTTAGTTCTAAAGTTTCAAATACAAAGCATAATTAGTGAAAAGTGTACTAAATATTAATGTCTGCACTGTAAATACAAAACTTATATGAAGTATGTATATTTATATACGTATGTATGTATATATAAATTTGGAAATAAAGTATTTATTCCTTAAACTTACCCATCTTCGGCCTCCATATCGTTTGTGATACTGATGTTGTCATAGGTTGGGATACTCATACTGTAATGATAAGAAATAAAATAAGTTTATTAAAAAAAAAATACATATTATTTATTAGAAAATGTTATTGTTTACATTTTGAATTTGTTTGTTTTTAAATCCAAATAAAAACAATTTTTAAAAAGAAAAAAACTAACGGTTAAGTTGTTTGTTAATTTTTAATTTTTATATTAAAAATGTAAAAAAAAAAACTAAATTGTTTCTAATAAAAACTTTTTATAAGACGTAAAAAAAAATCCGTTTAGAATATTTTTTCAAAAATGTAATAATACTCTTATTACTACAGATCTTAACTCAGAAGACTTGAAACCAATAGAGTGTACAATTTAAGCACCATAGGTTTTATTTTATAATCATGATTGTTGTTCGAAGATCAAAAACTTAGAAAAACGATTTGAAATTATTTAACTTTTAACCATTCTTCTATAATTTTTCTTTGTTTGGACTTTGGGTATAAATTTTAGACCTTCTTCATTATCATTCAAACTTTTAACATTTGCTTACAGGGAGTCGAATTTTGATATCGAACGGAATACAATTTTTGAAACAGGGATTGATACTTATTGTATTATTGATCTACCCTAATATTGATCTACCCTAAATATTCAAGTATATAGTTTCAAAGTTGGGAAAAGCAGGAGCGAAAAATTTAAAACAAAAATAATTTTTTCGCGAAGCACATTCACAACTTTTATGGAATAACATGGATTACTGCATGAATTTTGTTATTTTACACAACAAAAACGAATGCGCATTTAAAATAAATTTATTGAAAAAATGTTATGGACTTTTTGATTTTGTATTTTTGCATAGCAAATTGCAATTTGTAAAAATCTTGAATAAATAAATGTAAAAACAGCTATAAATAAACTGATGGGGACCATGAATTTGAGTCAAAACTCATTTTGCTAAGGCACATCGCATGGTCAGCACGAAACATTAATATAAAGAAAGCTTTTAAAAATTTGCTGGGAAAATACAGAGTTAAGAGGACACCATTTTTTTAAATTGTTTTAAAACAAAAACATAATTTTTATCATGACGGATTTATTTTTGTCCCAATTCTCATAGGGAAGTCTCAAATAGGAAGGCAATTATATCGATCGAAATTTCATTAGAATATAAATGGGAATTTCGTTAGATATCTAATGCCATAATTACTCCGCACATTTCCTGTAGGAAGTTCAATTTTATAAGTGTGAATTTAGCAAATCTAGCTTTACCAAGAACATATTGTTTCATTTGAACTCCGTATGATCCATGTGTGAGTTATGAATCGACTCTGGAAAACTGTTAAATTTTTTTAATTACTTTGAAATATAATACTGTCAAGTTTTATATACTAGTATCAATATAATATTTTTGGGGATCTTATGTAGAAGCTTTTTTAATTGAGTACCGATTAAACATACGGCAACTAGAGTATAACTGTCGAATTTTTTATTTCCACACTTATTTCCCATTAAATGCAGAGAATTACCAGAGCGCCATAGTTATTCGGCTTTAGTGTCGATTTTTCTAGTTGGTTGGGTTTTCGATCAGTTTTTCATCTCCCGTAACAATTCGATGCAGAAACGATTTTGTTTTATGCCGCTAAAAAAGAATTTCAGACATTTAAAATCACCTTTTGACGTCTTTTGTCTTCAGTTCACGGTGGCGCCCAATCCAAGTGTTGGAAGTTGTTGTTTGATCTACTCTCAATGACTGTGTAAGCAATTTTATCATTTGTCATATAGCAAAGTTTCCAATTCGTCATTTTCAAACTTTTTTCGCACTCACGACAACTTGTCTCAACTAAAACAACAAAATACGTTGGTTTTCTGGATCGATTTTTTAAATACTAATAAAATAAAACTTCCCCATAAGACTTTTATTCCACGGGAAACATTCACGAGTACTAGACAATAGACCAGTGTTGCCGTTTGGTTACATTTGTTACATTTTTCGTAACTTTTTAACGCTCCATGTAACATGTAAATATTTTCCATTTTTGGTCTTGTTTTCGTAACTTTTTATATCCGAACAATCAACAATCAACATTTAGTACATAAAATTATAAACTAACAAGTATTTGACTTTCTAAATATTTTGCAAGAGCACATCAGTTCGGATGAATAGTTAAATTTTAAATATTTATATTAAAAATTTCTTGCCCATAACAAATTTCAGTTTTCTGTGTCGGATGATATTATTCAAGTTTTTGATGAGTATTTAGGAGTCTATAAGACTCCATCGTTATTTATATTTTTTCAAACCTGAGACTGAATAATCAATCAAGAATAATCATAGTGCTAAAACCTATCTAATCATATCCTTCTTAAAACCTATTGGCATTATTAATCTTGAAATTTTGTCAAATAAGATAATTTTACGTAAAAAATCTATTAAGAACTAAAACACGGAGATATTTGAATTGTACCAAATTTGTCATTATATTTTTCAAGTTCGACTTGACCCACCAACAATTTTTGCCACCCCTCTTGTGTAAAATATTAAATGATTATCTTTCTATGTAAAGATTATAGATCGTCACAAAAAATCAAAATATTTGAAATTAAAGAAATAACCATTCACGAAAAAATATTTATTAAATTTATTTTCTTAATTAAAAAGCTTTATCGTCGAGAAAGTTTTACTCACGTAATGTAGTCAATGAGCGCTCTATAACAAGACGATCTGGTGCTGTTTTATATTGATATAGGAGTTTTGTTTTCATTTAAAAATTCGTGAGATGAAAAAATTTTGAATTTTTAAACTCTTTAAATAAAAAACATTCAAAAATATTTTAAGCAAAATGTTTATTATTATATCACATGTCTACATTTATTTACAATTTATTTAAAAAAAATGCAAAATGTAACTTTATGAACAAAATTGCAACTTTTTTGATAAAAAAAAAAACTGTAACATTTTGCAAACTACCCCTGGCAACACTGCAATAGACACAAGACTGTGTGATGGTTTCGATCTCTTATTCCCACTTTTGTTACAAAAAAAGAAAAACAAATTACTCATACACTATTTTAGACCTCTTTGTGGACTCTCTACAACGTTATTACTGACCACCATTTGTGAACTTGTGCTATATATACATTAGGGTGGACCTGTTTGTATGGACAAAAAATTTACTTCATTCTAAGATACCGTTTCTCACAAATTTCGTCCTGACACCCTTTCTCAGTTGGATCAAAATAAAAGCATGTATTTTTTCTGGGTTTTCCATTTTTTTAATATTTCTGCAAAAAAGGCATTTAATAACTAAAATTTTAAAGCAGTTTGGTTTCGTGCTTTATGGTTTCGTTGACCACTTTTCTTGGCCAACATTATCAAACTTGAAAAAATTATATCCTGTTTGATATACATATGATTTAAATGAAATTTAATGTATTTACATATTTTGTATTACAACAATTGAATTAATTTTTACAATTTTTTTGGGTCAGAAGTAAAGTTTTTATTTTTCTGTTAAACAATCATTTCAAAGGTTGTTTGCATATACTATATTACTTATAACTCCACCTAAAGGCATGAATTTTGCCTTTAGGTGGAGTTATAAGAAAATATGACAGGTGCAATGCTGTGTTGATAAATGTCCGAAATATATAAAATTACATGTTTAAATAAAAAAATATGACCGAAAATGTTAATAAAATCTTTATGTTCCGCGAATGAAAAGGGATGAAATAATTATTTGAATGTATATTCCAGGCACGTCTCTATATTTTGAAGTTAATATAACGAAAATTTTTCCAATTCTATTGAAGAAAATAAGTACGTATTTTTAGAGATGTTTTAAAAGTGGTCCAGCTCAAGGGAATGAAAACATTCAGATGTATTATTTTTTGGGAATTACATATATAAGAACATACTAATATGCATTTCAAGAGGAGGTTCATTGGAAACTTTTTTCAAGTCAAAAATGAAAATATAACTCTCTTAGTTAAATGAAAAGGTATATTATTTTTGTGGGCATCACTTTCAAACTTGCGAGACCCGAATATTAAGAAGAAACTACTTCAAAGAAGATTTTAATTGGCCAACAAATTATACAAATAGATATTAAAAATGTAGTAAATTTTAAGATTTATTTATTATAAAAAAAAAAAAAAAAAAATACTTCAAGAACGTCACATCACAAAAAAAAAGATTGTAAAATCTTTTGTAAAAATATCGTGCTCATATTTGCTATAGTTACCGATTTAGAAGCATATTTTCTCCAAAATCGGCATTTTTTAATTGTGACTTTTAGAAGTAAATGAGTGATTTCGTTTTTTAAAAATAAATATAACAGCAATGAATAAAAAGGAACTCCCTTTCTTAACAACACTGTGTTAGATTCAATGCTCCTGAAACCGGTGCTAACAGAACTTGTTCAGAAAAAATGCTAAATTACCCCTAAAAAAGTGCAATACTCCGCGAAAAATTTTAAAATGTTTTTAACTGAAAGAGCACGTGTATAACTTACCTTAATGCGTTAATTGTATTCGATTTAATGCATTGAGGTAATTCAAAACTTTTCTTTCAGTATATTTAGATCATTTATTAAAAAGTTATAGGCAAAAAAAAAACGCAAAGAAGTTTAACAAAAAAGTGCTAAAAAGTTCTTAGCATTATTTTTTCACAAATAAGTGTGACAGCCGAAAAATAAGTACTAGAACTGCACTTTAAATGCCGTTAAAGCCACGCTGCCTGAAACACTTCCGTAATTCCTAATAATAATATGTATTTGTATAGTTGTATTACAAATATTTGTAAACATTTAAAAAGATCGAAAACTTATTTGAAATTTAGTGTAAATTATAATTCTATTATCGAAAAGTTATAACGGTAAAAAAGTTCTTAATAATATTGTTTAACTAGAACTATTTAATACAAAATTTATTAAAATAAATTTTTGAAAAACACTGTAAATTTTTATTTTGCGCCTAAATGTATAGAAAGATTCGCTTGTAATGCATATTTGTTTTTTTTTTTTATTAATTACCGATTGATTTTTAGTTTGAGATTTATTTCTCAATGTTTTTTTTTTAGTTTTATATAGAACTATTTTTGTATTTTTTTTTATTTTTAGCAGGAGACAAACCGACACACACTTTTCGCGTGAACTTATTCCGCTACTGTAGTTGTTTCGAAATAAAGTGCAAGTTTTTGAAAAAATAAGAAAACCCAAGATCTTTTTTTTAAGAAACTAAAATTGATGAATTAAATACATACACACAAGTGCGTATGTGAAATAAATATAAATTTATTTGTATGTACATATTAAGTTCACATTCATATACATATCTATACTCGTATAACAGAGTAAGTAAGTAAGTAGATAGATGCCTAATTTGTCTATACGAAAAAACAAAAAAATAATAAAATAATAACGATGCAATCATATGTAGATACATACAGGCAAATAGACATATGATTCCAAGCGGGTTGGGTTAAATTGGTGCCAACATTTGGGTTACGTTACTCTTATTTTAAATTAGTGTCAATTAAATAATTTAAGAGGGTCAGTTTTATATATACAAACATACATATATATGTATGTATATGAATATATACATACATACTACATATTCATACAAATACAACAATTTTGTTACTCCTATACTTGTATTATTTCTTACAGACATCTAAATACTTGTACATATATATATTTTTTTTTAGTTTCTACTCGTATGTAACTTTATTGTATTAAAAATAAAACAAATAATAATAATAATATGTAATGAAAAAACTAAAGTCAAATAACAAATAATTTGTAAATGAATGATTGAATGAATCTATGTATGTATGTACATGTAAATGGATGGATGGGTGGATGGACGGATGAATGAATGAATGTACAGTCAGTTTATGCAACAAAAATTGCTCAAAAGAGTTGTCATTTAAAATTCAATATTGGACTAATGATGACTATAGACAATGTCTATGTACCCGTACGAAAGTTATATGAGTTTAACAAGAATTTAATATGTACTTATTAAATATACATACTTATTTACATATGTTTGTTTGTATGTATGTACATATGATTCTGCTTCGAATTGTCTGTATAAAAAAAGAGAACGTACAATAGGTTCAAAGATCAATCATTCATTAATTAAGTTTTCTCAGCAATTTAGTAAAATTTTAGTTTAGAATTTTGCAAAATTGTTCGAAAACTTATATTTCATTAATATGATCAAATATATATATATATATATATATATATATATATATATATATATATATATATATATATATATATATATATATATATATATATATATATATATATATAAATTTATTATTACCTATTTGAAGCTTTTGAACGCTAGTTTCATATCGATAGTCAAAGGTTGACATCCCATAATTGACAATAATTTAATTAAATTTAATTACCAGGGCAAACAAAAATATGCTCTAAAAAAAGTGCGCTTAAAATCGGAAAATATGACATTCAATTTTAAAAATATGTCCTCAAAATATTATTTTTTTACTATTCACTTTAAAAATAACTTGATATGCAATTGCTGAACAAAATATTTTCATTATGCACTTAAAAATATTCAGAGCACAAGATGAAAATTATTAGAGAACCGGATTTAAAAAAAAAAAAAAATAACACGTATGTGATTGATATTTCTCTGGGTGTAGTCGGTCAGGTCCGACCATATGATACCCTACACTATTGTTTACATCAAAATTCGAGGAGGGGTCTTTAATTGGACTTGGGGAAAACTGTGGACCGATATTCATATTAAGTGCAAAATATACATATCTATACTCGTATAACATACATAATATTATGTCGATACTAACATTTATATGAATTTATCCACTTTTGGGTGATTCCCGAAAGAGGGCCTTATATGGAAGCTATGGTAAATTAATTATTACTATCATTTACATTTATGTAAAACCTATTTATGTCGAATATTAACTTGATACTAACATTTCAATGGGATTTATGCCCGTTAAAGTGATTTGTTGAAAAGGGGTTTAAATAGGAGCTCTGGTCAATTATGCACCGATCTTCCTGAAATTCGCCACACAGATTTAGACTTATATGTGCCAAATTTCATTAAAATATTGCTTTATTTAAAGGATTTATGATCGTTAATAGGGTTCGTCTTGGCCATTAAATCTTTAATATTGGCACCTGTAGTTTGATTACAAGGTTTACATGGACAGATAGTCAGACGGACGGACGGACATCGTTAAATCGACTCAGGAAGTGATTCTGAGTCGAATGGTATACTTTAAGATGGTGGTCCGATGGTTTTTTCTAAGTGCTACAAACATCAGCACAAACACATAATACTCCAACCACCTATGGTGGTGTAAGTTAATGCACAGTGGGTGGGGCCGTTTGCAAAAATAAGTGGTAATAAGTCTGGATCTTTTAAACTGCTAAACCGAGTTTGATGAAATAAGGAACATCAGTAGAGGAGGAGTTAAGCTTTAAGAATATTGTTGAATGGAATGTGTTACTTGATACATTTTTATATAGAAAATAAACATATTATATATTATTTAAATGTAAACTGTATCTTCTTTAAAATAAGATATAAACTATTTTAAGTTTATAAGGCGACTTTTCTTAAAAAAAAAAAATAATAATAATAAATAAATAAATTTTTGCTAGCATGGGTTTTATCCAAAAATTGGCTCGTGTGACCAAATTTATGGGTAGGCTGTCACGATTTTTTGTAAATATTTTAATAACATATTAAAACTCCTAATTTAATTCGGAGAAGTACCGAAATAAACAATAAACATTTTTTACAAGTTCAAAAAGTTTAACTGGTGAATTTCAATCAGGGTGAACGCTCAAAACTTTTAAAATTACATCTACTTAATTTCTTAAGGTCCAGTCTTTCAGGAAATATATAAATTTAATTCATAAATTTAAAATAAAATTGCAATTTTTAAGACCTGTTTAGAAGTTTTGTTTTGAAAATTTTTTTCTTATAATCGAATTGTGATATATACAGAATTTTTTCTTTAGCTTAATACAGAAAATTATAGAGTTCAACATATTTTTTAAAAAATTTTGAAAATGTTATTTACAGGGCAAAAACGCAAAAAAAAAAGTCAGTCCAAAAATGAGAAATTTAATTTATGAAGATAAATATTTTTTAAACCATAAGAGATAGTTAGGTATAATAAACATTTTTTTGCATTGGTTCATATTTATACTCCAGGTGGTCAGCTTTGGAAAGCTAAACTTTTCCTTTATCGATATTTCTTTTTTTTATCAAAATCGGTTCAGCGATTTAAAAGATCCAGACTTATCACCATTTATTTTGTAAATGGTCGTACTGTGCAATGCTATAAAGCTCAGACTATGCAAATGTACGCTAAAAAATCTATGACAAAATTGTTTAAAACAAATAAATAAATAAATAAATAAATAAGTAACATTAATGATTATATCTACTGTGGACTTTTGACAAAACATTTAACTCGAGATAATCATAAAAAGTACATTTTAAAGACGTATCGTTCGCACTAAACGACGCCTTTACACTATTCATACCTTTAGAGATATGGCTTAAGTACTACAAATTAAATTTTCCATGGTACAGTAGAACACGGTTATAACGAACTCCAAGGGACCGATAAATTTAGTTTGTTATAAACGTAGTTCGCTATATCCATTAAATTCCAAAAAAATATTTGTTAACAAAATATAGGTACGTATTTGAATACGGTACTAATATTTGTAATTAAAGTATATTTCCTTCCTTTAATAATAGGCTGTATTTATGTTTTAAATATCAATAATTTTAATATATCATCAGCCATTGGTCAAGAGGAAATTAAGATTAACTATATTTTTTTATACTCATTCAACTTTTTCTTTTATTACCGAGGTTTTGGCATTGACATGTTTTGAGATCTTTACACTTTGAGGAATAACGATTTTCTAATATTTTGATTTTTAATCCTATTATAATTTAGTTTTATTTTTAGAAATTTTCGTTAATGTGTTTGCGTTATATTAAACAACTATAAAAATAAAATTCCTCTTTTATTCGCCCGATAATTTAAATCGAATTAATGAAAATTATTTCTATTTGTTGAATAATTTTAGTTGAAACAAATAAATGTTATTTCTGGTAGTTTTTAAATTTTTAAAATAATTTCAAATTTGCAATTTTATATAACGAAAATTTGTATTTTTAGGAGTTCGTTACAAACGTAGTTTTTTGTATGAAATATTGTTCTTGGTACCATAAAAATGTGTTCGTTATAAAAACAAGTTCGCTATAACCGTGTTCGTTATAAACGAATAAAAGTATTCGCCTGTATTATTGATTCTTTAAACATTGTTTTGGCTCTACTAAAAGTTTTGAATTAAGTTTTTTTTTTCAAAAGTCCACAGATATATAACACTATAACCATTATTAAATACATAAATACAAAATATTTATTGTATATAGTGTATTTATTTTTTTATATAAGATTCTTAATGATTTCAATAATTCTAAAACATGTGCAAAATTTAAATAAAATTATAGTCGAACAATGAGAACATGAACAAATAATGTTTATGTTAATATTACAGTCACGCACATAATTATTTATTGATTCGGAATTAAATATAAATACATATATATATATTTCATTTATTATTTACTTTTTTAATGCTGTTTTATATTCGGTTTAAAGTCTAAAATTTAAATTCAAATTTAAGCTAAAACGTAAATTAATAAAATTTTATAAGAGCTTAATTTTAATAAATACTTGTTTTTTTTTTTTTCTTATAAAATTACGAGCATTTTACAAATTGTATGTAGATATGATCAAAAAGGCGGAAATTTAAATTTCAATGATATAATAAAATACTAAACATTATTTAAAATCAAATTAATTTCGTATTCCTGATTTTTATTTTTTTTTATGTTTTGTTCTGTAATTTTTGAAAAAATTATATTTTTTTGATTTGGTTTAAAAAAATATATCGTAAACTATATCAATTTAAAACTTGGTTTAACGTGGATAAACTTTCCTTCATAAAAACTTTTTCCAAAAAAAATTTTCTTTTCATAAAATTATGTAAAAATTTAAAGAAAGCTTTGATTATAATCATGTAATATCCGGGCATTTGTCTTATAATACAAAACTTCTTATTTATGTAATAAATGTAGATAGTTAATAACAAAATATACCTACCAAAAATGTTCTTTTGTTACGAATAAATGTAAATAATTTTATTGAACAACCATTAACAATATTTCAAGTTTAGTTTCTATTATTCATTTTGTTTAATTGAGTAAATTGTACCCATAGTGAGTCATTGCCTTTTTATTTTAAAAACATCTATTCTCAGAATAACTTATTAATATTTTCGCAACACATTTTTACATCTTTTATTTTTTATTTTTTTAAGAATGAAATAACAGAATGTGTATATTAATTTGATTTGTGTTGATCGCTTTGACTTTTTGCTCGTAAATAAAACAACTAATTTTCACCTCATAAAAAGCAATAATTTATAATATTATGAAAGAGATTACGAGTGTTATGGGTACTGCTGCCTCCAATAAGAAGGAGCTGCTGCCTCCAATTCATTTAATTACGTTTTTCATAAATTGTCTATGAAATTGTCTTTATAGCGAATCATTAACACAATTAAAGTGTAGGGCAAAATTTTAGCACAAATATACATTTGTATTTAATGTATTTTGTACAAACATTAGCTTGGATAATTTATCTGAGTTTTTATTATTTTATTATTTTTATTGATTTTGTAAAAGGTTCAAAGTGGTTCAAAGTATGTATTAAAAAAACTTTTTAAAATATTTCTAAAAAAAAAAAAAAAATAACCTGAATATTTTCATTTTTAAAAGTATACATTATCTATTTCGCAATTATGGAGCAAAATATTTTAATAACTATTATTAAATGTTTAACTTTTTTAAATATGTATGTCATTCTCATCTAAAAAGTGTGCCATAAATTCCAACAGTGCTGTGATTGAAAGAGTACACACATTCAAATGATTCTTATCAGTAGAACTTGCACTTGTCGAACATCTATGAATGTGTGTGAATGGAATAAAAAAAACTCGTTTATCTAAAACAAAACTGAGTAAGAGAATCTATAATACGCAATCTGTAAGATATGAGATGTAAGAGTTTGTAGTTGCCCTATTGTTGTAATCATTTCGAATTTTATACGTATAGGTACATACATACTTTTATAAATATATATCTACATACATAAGTATGTATGAATGTATGGGCCAAAAAGGTATTTACAAAAAAAAACAAAAACCCTCTTTTGATCGTTTTAAAGATGACTAATAATAATAATGCCATTATCCAAAAATTATTATTGTATTAGGGGAAATGAAAAATTCTCACGGGTTAAAGATGAGAAATATTACTACAATACTATTTTTTTAAGTTTATACAAATGTTATAACTTACTAAACTAAAAAATAAATGTTTAGGTTGGAAAATATAGTGTTAAAAATGTTACTATTATTATTGTTTTAAAAATTGAAAACTGTATGATGGTAGCTATATAATTTAAGCTGTCAACAGTTAAAGGTCAAAAAAACTTAAGAGTGAATTAAGCTATTAAAATATTTATGCTTACATAAATATTTTGTACATCATTTTTATACCCACCATCAAAAAGATGGGGGTATATTGATTTTGTCATTCCGTGTGTAACATGTCGAAGGAATCATCTAAGACCCCACAAGGTATATATTTTCTGGGTCCTGGTTAGATTCTGAGTCGATCTAGCTATGTCCGTCCGTCTGTTGAAAGCAGGATAGGGCTCAAACGGAGCAACGTAGGGGGACGAAATTTGGCACAAATGTTTATCTTATATAAGGTTTGTTTGGTATGGAAAATGGGCTAAATCGGTTAAGAAAAGTTATGGGTTAAAAACTAGAAACTCAGGGTGTCCGTTTTATACTTTTCTGCTAATATTTCTTCAACAAAAGCATGTACGACAACGAAATTTTGTAAGTATAGTTCGGCGATCGATATAAACTCGGAAACCAAAAATGGGCGTGGTCCGCCCACCTCCCATATATGGTGAAAATCAACGAAATTGAGTTCAAATAGTTAAAGGATCAATGTAAACTCGGAAACCAAAAATGGGCGTGGTCCGCCCACTTTACTGCCCACTTTACCACCCCCTTCTATATAATGCAAAATTTGAAAAAGTTGATGGTGGGTATATAGATTCGGCCGGGCCGAATATAACATTCGCGCTTGTTTATTTCTACTAACTGCTAAATTTCTTCCATCTTTTGTATACATTTGATAAAACATTTGTAGCAGCTTTTTGGTTGGAATTCAGAAACAATGATTGATTTTATTTGTTGTAACCAACATTTCCTTCTTCGTAATTTATAATATATATGATTATATTTTCTTAACCACAATTAACTCTTAGAAACAATTTAAATAAAAGCATGTAAACGAAAAAAGGTTTACATTTGCAAATATAAATATACAGGGCGTATCTAATAAATTGTATACTTCTTTATAAAACTAGAGACTCTAAGGAATACAAATATGACTATTATTTTTCTTTAAAGTTTTCAGTCACGGAAAGAATATACAAATTTTAAAAATTCATCAAAAAGACTTTGAACACCTATTTCATACCATTTTTTAAGAACTTTATTAAATATTTAATTCTTTTTTTTTACAGTTTACTCATTTTTTTAAAACTATTTCAACAATAGATGTCAAATTTTTTAACGGGGTTCAATCCTTATTTATGTTTTAAGAAAATTATTCGGTGTGTTTTACAGTTTTAAAACTGAACCGTTTTGCCGATATACTTTTCGTTGCAAAATCTAATCGTAATATCGATCTGTACGTTATTTAGTATTTTAATTAATAAATTATGAAATTGTTTTTTCTTTGATGTATCATTTGCCGAATTTATCATTGCTGAATTAATTTTTCTTTCGACTTGAAGTTGGTTAATGCAGGATTCAAAAAAAATTCAACCAAAATAAATTTTATGTATGTTATATTCCATTTTTCAAGTTCTTGAATAAACGGTTTGGATTTTATAAAAAATATAAAGTATCCAATATGTATCATTTTGCTAACTGCGACTGAAATATTTACGTTTTAAAATGTTAACATTTTTCGTTTACACTTTTTTTAAGAAATTTGTCCAAACATTTTTTTCTGGTGTTTTTCAATATTTAAGATCTGATCTTTCGAATCTCAAAATGTAAGTATATGTATATATATTCTCAAGACTTAACAGGATCATAAACTCTTGCACTTTTTCCATAGTGATATAGTGACTTTAATAATTGCAATTTAAAATATAAAAAGGTTTTTCGTTTATATAGTTTTTGAAAATTTTAAAAGGTAGTTAACCGGCAAAAAAGGGTGCTTACTTGGATGCAAAAACAACTAACGGAATCAGTAGTTATTGACTGAGTACAAAAGACACTCTTACCTTCGAAACTACTGTTAATAAGCTTAACATCAATATTCGAATGGGATGGAAATAATATAGGGAACAATCCATGAACCCACTTATATGCAGATGTTTTTCAAAATTAGAGACCGAACAGGAATAGGTTTCTATGATATGAGCCGAAATAAAAATTAAACGGTTGAAGGAAGTTTGATAAAAATATAATATTTATAGGGAGCGTCAACCGGTTATTAAAGCCTTAAAAATGTAAAATTTACATCTCGATATCATGGTATTGTCGTGAAAGAAAAATTTAATAAGATATCTAAGATAGGCTAAGCTCAAAAATGTAAAACTTTTCCAAAAGTTTAAAACTGAACTGAAAGAATGGGCAAGAGATGAACACTCCCGAGTGTGGAAAAAATTAAAACGCTGGAAGAACGACTGACATCTTATGGGGAAATCCAAACATCAAGAAGTCAAAGGAGACTCTTAAATTAAATAGAAATAGAACACTTAGAAGGCCAACAGAGCCACACGGAGCTAAAAGCTGATACAATCAGTAGTACGTGTGAAGTAGCGTTTTAGCGAAAACTTTGAACAGTATAATACATCAAATCTAGAAGATCTCAGAGATATTAATTTGAATTCTTTGTGAAACTATATCGAGACAACGAGGTTCTTAAACTAACCAATCAGATAAGGCTAATGATTAGGGGAAACTTCTTTTCCGAGAGCGCAAAACATAAGCAAGCTTGAGATAATTTATTAGGCCCTCTTTTCAACCTAACTTATGCATTAATCGAAATGCCAAGGTCTTTTTCGATTTCAATCAGTGCACACTGGTCAAAAATCCCATTTTTCTATCATAAATTCAAAAAACATTGTAAGTGCCATTGTTGAAGTTATTTTATCTAAATTTAACGATAATATTTATGAAAACCGATTTTAATAATTTTTCCTCAAAAATACATAATTTGACTATTGTAGATATATTTTTTAAATACAATATTATTTTCATTGTTTTTGGTTTTATTTCAATTATTTTATAAGGTTTTAGATATTTATTGAATAGCGAAACTACCCAATAGGTTAGAAGATAATATTTTCTTCTACTTGTTTCTTAAAACCAAGAAATTTCCGCTTAGGTTTATCAAAATTTAAGTGAAACAAAATTGTCGATTGCAAGATTTTGCCGAAAAATCCCGGAGCTATCTCAATTGTTTGGAGTAAGTTCATGACCAAACATAACTTTTCGTTTTCCAAAGTTATAGGTTATGTTGATAAGCAAACTCTACAATCACAAAAATAACAAAAAAAATGCCCAACTTAAATAAAATTTAAAATAAAGGTCTTAAAATACATCTCCTAGGTCGGAATTTACATTATACAACATTGTTATATATTTTTCTGGTATTATCCTAGTAAAATTTGTTTGGCTTTTGGTAATGACTGCTACTTACTAGACTCATTATCTGGTAATGGGTTGTCATTATTTTTCTCATTTCTTTGAGTAGTAGAATAACTAGTTACCAGTAAATAACAAGTCCATTTAGTTCTACAATGGCTCAGTATTCTAAACTAAACCCAATTTTTTTTTTTGTAATTTTTAAATAATATCTATAAAAGTTCCGTTGGCATCCCTAAGTTGTATTTTCAGACAGACAGACTGAATGAATGACTAGTTGGTTGTATGAATAAGTTTCTGAAATTGACTTGTTTTATTTTTTTACTTACATGAATAAATAATATATTAAATATAAAACAATATTAAAGATGCTGTTGACTGAATTTTTATTTGTTGTTTTTATTTAAGAGAACTAACTGCTCTTTCTTTGGTGAGTGTTTTGTATTTTAGCTGTAGTTGTACTAGTAGTAGTAGGAATTCCAGGTAATCGCTTTTTTAACTTGTACAGATGGTGAGAGTGTGACTTTGAGACTACGACATTGACTGCAAATGATACAAAATCTGATGAGTAATCGAATTCCTGAATCAAACAAAAACACTTGTTGCCATAGTTTAATGTTATTGGTAATATTGTTGTTGTTGTTGTGTTTGTCATTCATTAAGATTGTTGTTTCGTTATATTAAATATTTGTTTGTTTGATTGTTTATTTGTTTTTTATTTGTTTGTTTACCTTCACATTGAAGAATTGAGTATGAGAGAGTTAGAATTTTTATTTATATCTTTTGGAATTTTGTTTTCTTTTTAGTTTACTTTTCACTAGTTAATGATTTATTGGTTTATATTTGTTTATATTTAAAGAATGGAAATATTTCTTTATCGTTTTTGTACACAATTTTTAAATTTTTAAACACTATTAAACATTAAATTTTGTTATTGCATAAATGTTGTATGTAGTTGTTCGGCAAAAGTATTATTCATTAATGTTGTTTGAAGTAGTAACACTAATATAATTATCGTAAAATATGCGCAAAATTCGAATTAAAACAAAATAAAATAAACATAATACAAAAAATCGCCAACTTAAAATTTCCATAATTTATTCTACACAAGCACACATACACACAATCACTAAATATTTTACAAACAACAGTGGAGCTTTAGTAACAAAAAATAAAAAATAAAAAACAAAAAACACTTTCAATTTGCCAAAACAAAATAAAATTCAATAGTACGACATAAATTGTATGAAATTAAAATAGTTTTCCGTTTATAGTTTTCGCTTTAGTCAACAATTTTTTTTTTTTTTTTATGTAATTCTTTTTTTATTTTTGTTTTAAATAGAATTTTAATTTACAAATTATGTAAATACTCGTATTTATTTTGTCAACTATATATTTTGTAATCAATTAATTCTTAAAGTATTTCAAAACTGACCGATAAACACTTTTTATTTTAGGGTTTGTTGTTTTTTTAATTTATATTTGTTATTATATTTTTGAAACGATAAGCTTCATTTGGTTTGGACACTAACAACAAATTTGTAGTCGTACGTAATACGTACAGTGGACAAATGTTCAAATTATGTATTAGACACTCACTCACACAACCACAGACAGACGATCACAAAACTGTTTAACTCCGATCCAATCTGTAGGTTTGTTGGTTGATTCAATCGTTCGTTGTCGCCGTTTGTTTGCTCTGACTCTGTTGATTGTTTATCAACGAATGCTTCAGCAAATTATGGGAGAGTTCATATGAAGCGCGTTGTTTAATAATATTTAATACGACGACTAATGTAGAAAAACAAAAATCCAAAAAAATATATATATTACATTATGAGCGGGCGATTTACCATTATATTTAACTTCGCGCCTAATAAATAAACGTGCACTCCATCCATCCGCTCTTCCGTCTGTAGCAATCAAGTTAAAAGAAACTTCGTATTTTTAAATGCGTGTTTGTTGTTTTTTTTTTATATCTGTATTTTAACTTTGTTTTCTTACTCAGTTATAAATCGAAATGATCTTTGGTGTGCGAGTACTGTCATCACTCATAATCAGTTGTTGAAAAAATACTATGATCGCTAGAATAGGAGCGACAAGCTGCACTAAAAATTCCCCATTATGTATATCAATGAATTTTTTAGTATCAACATGTGATTAATACGATTTGGTTAAAATATTGTTTTGGCCAGTATTTATTTCAATAAATACGCCTGAGGTCCATCATGTGACAATGCATCCGCTGAAAGTGACTGTTTAATTGTATGTTAATAGGATTATCGTTCCGCATTTCTGCAATAGCGCTGATGACATTGCTGTTACATTGAGCAAAGAACTGAAGTGACGTGAAGATTTTTGTCATTTTCTTGTTAGTTATTCGTAGACCTGTACAAATAAGCCACAAAATACCGGAAACCTTAGTCAATATAACCTACACTTAAATTCAGCTTGAGTTGTGCAGCAAAATAATAGGAAAGTGGACTTCTCGAATAAACACCTCACAGCGATGCCGCTGTTGCCATTCACTGATAGTTACACCTTTCAAATAAAACATTATATATAAAATAATATATCTACAGCTTGTCGTCGCAATTGTGTTCTGATAGAAATGCGAGTCTTATTGTTATCATTATCTTCGTTGTTGGTAGATCGTCGTACATTTAATTAAAATCATTTAACTTACACTCCCCATTCGTAACGTGAACGCAGTTGTTGTATTCTGTATTGTTTTTACTATATTTTTTATTGTTATTGTTGTTTTTTGTTGGTAAAACCAATTTACTAATGCCAACAACCATGGTTATGCTGCTGTCTTTGTGTTTATTTTTATATCAATAACAAAACATGATCAAAATCCAATCACATACATATACACTCATATGTGCGCACATTCACACACCATTACACTAAGAAGTGAAACAATTAAAGTATCTCCCCCCTGTAGCCAGCAATTCTTTTTAACCGGCGATTTAGCTGAAAACCAGCATAATTTTAAAATGTCTCTTCTAATACTCATAATCAACATAATGAAAATAAAAGTACAAACTCATACGAGTTTTTACGTGTATTATATTTTCATTTTCAAATAATTTTATTTACTCAATTCTCTCATTCTAGTTCTCTAATCGCACATACTGTTCATAGAGTTTTGGTGCAAGATATGACAATTTTATTTTAGTTTGTTATTTCAATAAAAAAAATGATCATTAATCACAAAGTATATCAATAAAATTTATTTTACAAATTTGTTATACCCAGTTAACAATGACTTCAAATTCAATTCATGTTTGTGTGAGATTTTAAAACTTAAAAGTATAGAAATACATATGTATACACGGTTTGGACCTCAGCCACGAAAAATTGTTTTTAAGTTTATTTAGGGTCAAACTGAGTCATTTGAGATTAATTAAAATAGTAGTGCAAAAGCGAAACGTGTATCTTCATTGTTATCATGAAAAGGATTTGCTCTTATCCAGAATGTTGCAAAAACAAATTTTAATTTCCAATATACTCCAGTCATATAAGTGTTCTACCTCAGAATTTGATGGAGGAAAGTCAATTTTTGTAGTTTCGTCCTGGTGTTGTATACATGTCGTTAAAAGTCACCGACAATCTCGTGCACGCTAAGCTTATTCGCGATACCAGCATAATGCATTTTTGTTTTCTATTCTAATTAGTAGAATCTTTAGGAATTTAAAAATATTTAAAATCGGTTCATATTTGTGAAAGTTGCAAATAGTGATATATTTTTCACTCACGGTGCTTTGATTTCGAACAAAATTTAATGAAAATACAGAGAAGCAGAAGTCATAGGTTAATAAAAATTGGCACACCGCTTACATTCATACTGATTTAAGTATTAACTGGTTAAATTCATATTTATCTGGCAGAACACAAACTGTTCGCTACAGAAACAAGTTTTCAAAAAGTGTAAAAGTATTTTCTGGTGTACCTCAGGGTAATCATCTCGGGCCGTTTCTGTTTTCATTATTTATCAATGACTTGAACACCGTAATAAAATTTTCAAACATTTTAATGTATGCAGATGATGTTAAGGTCTTTTTGAGCTTTAATCAAATTATGGATTGGAAACTTCTTCAAAAGGACTTGGATTCTTTATATCAATGGTGTAATATCAACCAAATGGCACTAAATTTGAATAAATGTAAAATAATGCGATTTGTCAGAAATACCACTTTAACCGTGAATTATTTTCTTGGTGACTACCAAGTCGAAATAGTAGAAAATTTTCAGGATATGGGTATTCTCTTTGACTCTAAATTAAATTTTGTACCACATATAACAACTATAACAAATAAGGCCAGGGGT